>JAUZST010027266.1:0-30235 GCA_034779995.1 Parotocinclus haroldoi | reverse complement strand
TCTCTCTCACACACACACACACACACACACACACACACACACACACACACACACACACACACACACACACACAGAGTGTGAGACAGATGGTTTGGCCATGGCCTCTTTTACAGAAGGAGCGTGGGAAACTCTGCAGCTCACTTCACCTGCTCATACACACACAGTGTTTCCCCAATGCAAAGGCAAAACAGCAGATTAAAATCATGAACACCGAGGAAAAACAGTCATTTAATGCTTAACCTGAGGCGCCAATTTTTAAAAGTTTTTCGGTACTGGCTGAACTAGACCTGAGGCCATTAAGACACATTTATTCGGATTCATCAGAAAGGGAGCTGGAGCTTGTGAGATATGCCTTAGTGAGGTGCAACTTAAAAAAATATATATATATATTTTAATTCCTCTTTTTTGTCTGTAAAGTTTCTGGATAGTCAACAGGTGTCTCTAAAGTTTCCCAGTGTGCGCTAGTGTGTTTACTGCAAAGGTTTACAGCAATAGAGATCAATAAACAATGTAATTTGATATGCAGACACAGGCATTCATAAGCAATAATTATGTTTCTCAGCAAGACGTATTAAAAATACGCAAACGTTTTGGCACTTTGGTCTCAGAAACCTAAACCTGTTAAGAACAAACTTGACCTTTTTTGTAATAATATGAATAAACAGATGAAACAGCTTGGACTCCTTTGAGGATGATTCAGATGTTTGTGTAAACTCTTCAGATTTTACCTGACCTGTTATTGGTTTATTAAATTTTACAGATAATTGTCACAATTAGCAAATTACATAAGACTTTAATAGTTTGGTTACTTTCACTTTTTCTTTATTTTTTTTAACTAATATCAATTCATCCTATGACAAATGCATTACACAGTATTCTAAACGTAACTGTTTAAATGTATTTTCAAATAAAACCGACATGCCATAAATGACTTAATCTGTGCTTTTCTGAGTACAATATGGCTTTTTTATTGATGAATTCCATATTTAACGACAGACTCGCTACGCCACATAACGGGCAAAATGAAAGTCATGTGTTTTACTATGAGAAAATAAAAACCATCCCCAATGAATATGGAGGATTTTGTCCTAACTTTAGTATTAAACATGATTTGTGCATGTTGACAAGTTGTTTTTTTCTCTCCCGACTCATGGTTAGTTTCGAGCTACATGTGCGTTTTTTATTTATTCAAAGCCCAGTCAGTTTATAGTCAGTATCCGTTAAATGTTCTCAAAAAAGACGTTTAAATGCTAGAAAAACAACATTCAAACCATTAGAATTGCGTTGCCTTACTGAGGGAATGCTATATGTTATAAAATCCCCTTTAAAAGTGATGTGTGTAACGGAAATGGAAGAAAAGAATAGAATAGAATAGAATAGAATAGAACATAATTTAAACAATTATTGTCATTATACCGGAGGTACAACAAAATTGCATGCAATCCTTGATCAGTGCAAAACAGAAAATATGAGAATATAGAAAAATACGTCAAAATGTGTAGAAATATATTGCACATCTAATAAAAAGATTTTAGAAATGTCCTGCACAATTACTAAATAAAAATTAAGAAAGTATTGCACAGATATAGCATACAGTGGCGCTTATTTATTATTGCAGCAGCCCTGGGATATGTGCTGTCTTTCAATCTGTTTGTTTTTACTCAGTTTGTTTGTTCTGAACAAGCCCCTCCGGCATGATCTGACCAAACAAAGAACTGAGGCTGGCCTGAGTGTTTTAGAATAAGTTAGTTTTAAAATGTCCTGGCCAAAGCTTAACGTTTTATGGAGATTTGTTCGTTTTTGGCTTGTACAGGCACACAGGCAACATCCAGTCTCTGAGAGCTGAAGTCTGGGGGGCACCTAAGGCAGGCTAAAGTTTTTCCAAGTAGTTAAGGCAGTCTGGGTGCCGGATAAAGTATGGGAGATTGGTAAAGCAGGTGGCATCTCTGGAAAGTCAATGATATCAGACAAAGTGACTTGGAGGTCTTTAAAACCTTCAATGCTTAACTGGTGCTTTTGGTGATCAGCAAACATGAGATCTGAAAATCAACCACTGGTGGCTTGGTGATCAGTAAACCTTCACCCTGCGGGGTTACAGCTAAGTTAAGCCCCAGATAGGCAGCATGGGCAACATTTGGATTAGGTTTCCATACGTCTGTAGGTTCTAAAAACCAGACGGTCACATGGCAAAGCCAAACGAAATCATGTGGCAATGATGCAGTGATAATTAGTTATAATAATACTATAGTTTAAAACATATTATAATATGGTTCATAACTGTTAATTTACCATCGGAATCATTTTACAGGAAAACGATGTATTGTCGACCAAAGATTCAAGAATCAGTGACCTGGCACCCTCAATTGTGTGAAAAGTGGAGAAAGTAAAAATCAGCTGATGGGAAGTTGGGAAGTGCCACTGGTGTCTTAACCCCTTTATTGTTGAGGACAAAGACATATCACAATAACCCCTGGGGTGGATGGCACTCTATAGAATAGCCACTTTGGTGGGATTTAATGGGTTAAGGCAACACAAAAGAACTGGAGGCCATGTAGCACAGCAGGGGAAGCACATTGAAAACACCAGGAGTGAAGCTCTGATCTCAGTCATCTTTGGATTAGGCTCGGATTTTCCAAACTCGCTCAGGTCTTTTGTCATGGAGAGGTCAAGAAATTGTAGAGTTCATGAATAATGCATATCTTGCCAAAAGAACAACAGTTAATGAAATCGATGTAAAAGCTACTCTGATTTCAGCATGTTGTTCGATATTATATATACATAAACTATTATTTTCTGTTTCATTATACACTTCATAATATTGTATCCTTTATCATTGATCGTAGTCGAAATTTAATCAATTGTTTTATTTTATTTATTATATACTGCTCACAAAATTCGGGATATCTCAAAAATGAAATATCCCCTGATGAAATATTGAACTTGAACATATTTCCATGAGCAGTGAATATTATTTTTAATAAATATGTCCTCCCTCTTAATTTTTTTAATTCAAGGTTTCTTTCTTGCCACTATCGATCTCATTTTTCATAGGTCATTTAGGGCTTTGGCTGATTATAGTGAAGCCACTAAACATAATATCCTTAAGGGCTTGTTTTTTCTTGTTGTTTTTACTTCTTTAGCTCTAGGTTTAGTTTACTATTGTAACCCTCTGGCCTGTGCTCACTTTGTGTGCTTACTCAAACATATCACTTTAAAACACAAACAGGGCTGTAACTTTGTGTATTTTTAAGGATGCACCGCTTTTTGTAATACCAAGTCCAGTACTTGTATTTGGGTACGTGCCAATACCGAATACTGATACGAGTATAATTAACATTACAGTTCTTACAATGACTTTCAAAACATGTTTTAGTGTCATAAGATGTCCCTCACCTTCTGATTATAACAAAATTCATGTTTGCAGCTGTGCTAAATATTCACATATGCTAAAATATTTCCTGCTGACATGCTTCTTCACCGACCTGCCTAACGTTGCTGTAAATTGGTATCGGGTGCCATGTATAGGAGTAATTCTATGAATACGACTATTGGAGCTGATACCCCATACTGGTACTGGTATCCGTCCATACTGGTACTGGTATCCGTCCATGCTGGGTCATTTTGTTTACGCTGAGTCACAGCCCTCTCGTATACCTTATAATAAACATACTGATTATGCAATACTGATTCGCTTCTTGTGCTGCACAGAGAAAGCTTAAAACGAGCTCCACGCTCAGGTGAGATTAGTGGTTACACTACATGCATATCATGCCCCGACAACAGGGAGCGATCACACTAGTCTAACGAGCCACGCTTTGACTAACACAAACTAGTCAGCAACAGATGAGCTATTGTCTCTGACTTTCCATATCCTTACAGATCAAAGTAAAGCAGACAGTTTCTAGTAAAGCAGATGGACTACAGTCTGTAATTGTAGAATTACAGATACGAATAAGAAGAAACAGAATCCAAACTGAAACAATTACAATGCAACACTTTTACAAAATACTGCATAAAGGACTGAATTATTACTGATGTGGCCAAACAGGGTTCTAATTAGACCTCTGCCAAGCTGCCAGTGTTGGGTTCTAGAGCAAGGCCCTTAAGATTTATATAAGGAATTCATAATTCATCTAAGAATAATTATTCTGACCATGTCCATACAATAAATAATACAGAATTAAATAATAATAATGCATTATATATTTAACCATACACCCTTTAGATAAAGATCCTAATTGTCAACAAAAAATAAATACCAAAAAAATACAAATAGATAGTTAACTATATATATATATATATATAAATACAAATAAATAACCCACACTTGATTTATTCGCACCAACCTGCTTGCCTATTGTTGATTCACTCTTCCCAGCCTGGTGCAGGTCTACAATTTTCTTCCTGGTATCCTTTCAACAGTTCGTTGGTCTTGGCCATGGTTGAGTTTGTGGACAGGTCTCTTTTATACAGATAACGAGGTCAAACAGGTGCCATTAATACAGGTAACGAGTGGAGGACAGAAGTGCTTCTTAAAGAGGAAGTTACAGGTCTGTGAGAGCCAGAAATCCTGCTTATTTGTGGCTAAGTAAAATATACTGCAAATATTGTAAAATATACTGCAAATATTGTAAAATATACTGCAAATATCGAAGTTCTTATTGTTTTAGTGACTACACTGTGAAATCTTTTGACGTAGTTTGACACGGCATGTTGGCGCAGCTGGTGCAAATATAAGTGAATTGTACATGAACGTACTGTAATGCGCTCTGTATCCACTGTAATGTATCAGATTTGCTCTCTGTGATGTCTGTATCTATTTATGAGCTGTCCGATTCTCCTGAGCCGGCCCGGTATTCGACTGCAGAAATGTGCGCAGCTGAAAAGTATCAGTTTCACGCTGCTCTTTGTTTTGATTCCACCCCTGAGGAATCCTTCCCCTCACTTGACCCAGGATTTTCTTGTTATGCGTTTCAGCAGGCTTTCCATTAGCCGCCTCCTTCAGGGATCGAGCCGCTCATTTAGCCGGTGCGTTTGCGGTGGATGTGCAGTCCTCCATGTCTCCATTCTCCATGCTGTCCTACTCATCTTCGTTAGTTTTGTTTTAAAGCTCCCATAGTCAAAACAAAACAAAACTGAGTGCAGACAGAGAGGAGTCCAGCTATGCTCATACATCAAAGCTACCCGTGGCACATGTTTATCTCGTTATGGTCCTGGAAGCCTTCGGGCATATAAACATAAATAGGAGATGTACGTCGAACGAAACGAGGACGTTCTTAACGCGCACCGAGGAGCAGTTTGTTCGCTGATATTTGCAGCGAGCGGCTGGATAATTGAGGTACATTTGGAAAGCAAACATCTGGCCATTTCACTTCTGAAATGTGTTGACACATTTGGTGGAAAATGGATTTCTAACTAGCTCTGATGTGTTCTGCTCAATTATCCATCGCAAACTGAGCTAAGCTGCGATACAGCGGATAGATTTACAGTGTCAGCTTGTTTAATATTTCCATTCGGATTCTAGCAAACAGTGCTGTGTTCTGCTGTGAAATGGTACAAATGGTCAACCACAGTGTGATCAAAAAGAGTAAAGACTGAAGAGAAGTGTAGTTAATGCACTCCTATTTAAACAAAGATACTCTATTTGGAAAAAAAAAGGAAATGTGCAGAGAGCATAAATGAATTTACCCTGTGTAGAATATGAGTGGATATGGGCAAATTATTATGAGCTTATATTTTCCAGCACTGATAAGTATTTTATAAAAAATAATAATCATATCTAAATCACATGGCCCGGTGGGTAGCACCGTTGCCTCACAGCAAGAAGGTCCCGGGTTCAATCCCAGGATGGAACGACCTGGGTTCTTTCTGTGTGGAGTCTGCATGTCCTCCCTGTGTCTGTGTGGGTTTACTCCGGGTACTCCGGTCTCCTCCCACAGTCCTGGGAGGTTACCCCAGTACTGGGTTAACTGGTGCCTCTAAAAAGTGGCCCTTAGTGTGTGTGTGTGTGTCCTACGATGGATTGGCATCCCAGGGTTGCACCGGCTTACCCGCGACCCCTTGCGGATTAAACGGAAGACAATGAATGAATGAATATTTAAATCACATTTTGCATAATTATATTAATTCTACTGTGGTTTATTTCATTTTATTTTTAATCTCGTCTTCATTTACACCTTATCGGGACAGTCGTTAAATGCATTTCACTGCAAATACTGTGTATAATTATGTATGTGACAAATAAATCTGAATTTATGTGACCAGGTTTGCAAAACTGTGTGACAAAAGTTGACCAATATCATTTACTACCCGCACAAGACACAATGAACAAGTCTTTAAGACATATGTAATAATAATTTTTTAAAAAAACCTGGAAATTCATATACAATAACAAAAAAACTAATCAATAAGTCCAAAGTACAAAACAATAAATTCTACAAAAAAGGCTGCGGCTCCTAAGAGCAAGTTTCCAAAAAAAAAAAAAAACCAACTGTTCACTGCTAAGTGCCAAAAAGTGCATAAAAACTGAATGTGATTTGCAATCAGCAGCATTTGATTGAAGTTCACACTTTTGTGAAACCATGAGAGGGGGAGGCATCCTGACTGATTTGACCTTAAGCTTGCATGTGAACATCAGTTACAGTGGTCATTAATCAGGCTGCCGTTACAACAACGTCTCTTGTTTGAGAAGAATCAGCTTGATTACTGGGAGGCATCTGTTTGGAGTCAGAATCGCTATTTAGAGCTTTGCTGTTTGTACTCTCGTGAAACGTATTTATTTTATTTAGAGTTTTTAACACCATGTTTAACCTTTATAGGTTCCTTGCATGGCAGGCTAGGTTTAGTCCTTCCAGATCAAATGAGTAATCAAATCACTTCTTTTTAAATATAGTACTGAAACAGTACAAAAAATATCAGGAGCCCTTTTTTGTTCATTTTATTGACACACTCATGAAGGTGAACGACTGAACGGCATTGGACAAAATGCGTATTCCTCTTTACCTTCCTTCGTTTCCATCTTTTATTGGAATGCATTTTTTTCAAATGCACCAATACTATAACGCTTTTATCTTTTCTCTGCCCTGAATACAATTTTAGTATTATTACTATGCACTTCAGTACTCAGAGAGCATCATATTATAGGAGAACAGTTGAAAACGCATTGCCTTTATTTGCATAAAAAAACTATCCTAGACACTCAAACATTCATACACACTCACTAGCACTTTAGAAACACCAGTTAACCTAACAATTTGGACTGTGTAAGGAAACCAGAGTACACGGAGTAAACCCACACAGATACGGGGGAAGATGGAGATTCTACATAGTCCTGAAATGCAGAAATGGATGTTTATTAACAAATGGATGAAGTTGAGCAGATAAAAGATGCAATATTTCAGGTTCATACTGTCTGCAATGACACAAAAATTATTTCCCTTCCTTTTGCTTTGTCCTTTTTCAGTGTCTTTGTTTTTTCAATGTCTTTCAACACAGTTCAGATTTTGGCTGCTTCTTAACGTCTTCTTGTTTAGTTGAAAAAATAATATTAACCGATCATCTAATGCTTTCATCGCTTCTCTCCCCACTGCAAGATGTAATCTCAGAACTCTGTAATGTTGCGTTTGGAAAATTTTACGGCAAAATACGTAAAACAAGAAAACGAGTGAGGTATAGATCAGCGGTCTTTAACCTTTTGACCATTTGCATCGTCATTTAGCAGACGTCACCTAGAGTGACTTACAGTCTAATAATACAGTCTTACAATTCAAGCAACTGTAATTTAAGAGCCGTGCTCTGGGATCCAACTGTGGCAGAGGTGAGATTTTTGGTCCATGGTCCAGTACTTTAACTACTAGGCCCCCACAGTCCCTCAGTTGTGAGGGAGCTTCTCTGTTTGTAAGTCGAACATCATCATCTCATCCTTATGAAAATCCCCAAATAAACTCATTAACTTGTGATATGTATGATGTACATTAAGAAACTTTAAGGGTGTACTTTCTTTCAGTTTTATACAACAGCCAATTGGAGTAACTGAACACAACTAATGCTGGGTATTAAAACAAGACCAGCCCCTAATATTTTGAGATGCCTATTGGAGGCCCTTGTATGCTTCGTCGAAAAAATCTTAACTCTATTAGAATTGGATTTGTTTTTGAATTGTTGTTACCTTTTTCTTACTTCTCTCCAAATGAGGACAGAATGAAGTCCTCGTGAACACCCAGTCCAATGAAATAATGATTTAAAGCCCCTATTTGTAGACTCAGATGTGTCTCTTCGCAAATAATAGTGTTCATAAAGATTTTTTCCAACTCAAGGCTAGTAGAAATCACAAGATGTACATCTGGATGGGACTAAACTGATCAGAACTCCCACTGACCGGAGTGAAAAACAGTAGGTAATTAGTAGGCCTTTAACATTTTAGGGGAGGAGGAATAAAACACTGACATGATCAATCCAGATGGAAATAAAATCTACTGTAAACAGGGAAATTACCCTAGAACCTCATGTAAATTTAATCTTGTCCAGATAGGGCTAAAGACGTACTTGGGTTTGAATGTAGGTCATTGTGATTTAAATTAATGTGAAATCAGTTCTGGATCTGACTGGCAGCCAGTGTGGGGATTTGAATAGCGAAGTGGCGTGTCCTCATGGTCCTAGTTACTGAACTGGAAGTTAATAATATCTGCTAATAATAAATGCTTGGATTTTTACAGCATTTTTACTGCATGCATGGAGTTTTACTTGGGTTTATACAGGCAAACGCTCTAAATAATTTGTGTATAATGATCCGTTTTACTTGATCAGACTGATTTGACTTTGTTTATAACACTTTTTTCTCAGTCTATTCGATTCTATTCTGTTCTAACTCACTAAACATTGTTTTTTTTCATCAAAGGAAAAGTACAATTTATTAAGTTACAGAAATAATCAAGTAAAATATAGATACCTAAAAATATACTTGTACTTCGTTACATACCACCTAATATCCCTTTTTTTTTTGAAGATCTATCTCATGTGAACTGTCAGCGGTTAAGATGGACTATGGACCAGAAGGTCTAGGGTTCAAAAGCAGAGCTGTCTCTGTTGGGTTCTTGAGCCAGACCCTTAACCCACAATATCTTAGATTGTAAATAAATTGTAAGTCTGAATAAGAGCGTCTGTTTGTAAGGACGGTCCTCCCGAGGAGTCCAGTGAGTCCCGACTCCTTAGATGGGTGAGGACCCCTTTTATGTCATTTTATTCCATATTTTATTTACCTGTTAATATAAACTTAGTTTCTGTTTTTGAACTATTTCTACTACTACTGATTTGTCTAGATAAATTAGTTTTATTCATCTAAGCCACCCATGGAGGACGGGTTCCTTTTTGAGTTTTGGTCCTCCCAAGATTTCTTCCTCGTAACATTTAAAGAGCTTTTCCTTGCCACTGCTGCCTTTCTCAAATCAGGATTGTCCCTAGATATTAAAAGATGAAATAAAATTGTAAAGGTTATTTGAGATGATGCTCCATTGTAAAAAGTGCAAGAGAAATAAAGCTGACTTGTTAGGACATTACGTTTAAACATTGCTGAACATCTCAGGTACAGAGGGGCCAAATTAACCCATGAAGGACACCCTAACACCCTGTGCACCCCCATATTGGACAAGTTATTTTTTTGTGCTGCTGTATTGGGCAATCGTTACTGTTGAACCCTGCAAAGGCTAAGAATAATAAAAGAGGCATGGGAAGACACTCCCATTTTAAACACGTTATATGAACAAGGGCTGGCATCAAGAAAGCATTGCACAAAGCAGTTGTTATTTTTAGCCCTGAGGAAGGATATATTGAAAAATGTTCACGTTCCACACGCGCTTCAAATCTTCTCTTCCCCTTCACGAACGTAAATGTTGAATATTTCTGTTTTGAAGAATATAAAAATATGCAGATAATTGATTTTGAATTAACTGTAGATTGTTTATTAGGCCACAATGCCAATACTAAATGGGCTCCTTACCGCTGACTTTCATCTCAATGCTGCGGCATTATTGTTCCATCATCGTGCCTGATGATTACATTTAAAATCTCCATTGAGAGTGGTCTTGGTAAGAAGCCATGAACCCTGTGCACTGTATTGTTCGGCTCGCAACCAGACAGGTAAGCACAAATACAGCTCAAACTCGAGCAAGGTGCTTTTGAACGACCAATCAAGCAAATGCTTTTTCCGAGCCTTTTAACATCATCGATCCTGGCATTGTTTTAGGATTAGTTTAATTTCCCAAGCTTCAACTCTATTTAAAAATTTCAAAGCAAGCATAATAGTGCTTAGCCTTTCTATTAATAATGGATGCAAGTATTACGTACTTTTGCCTGCATTTGCCAGCTTTCAGATCACTTTTTAATCTTTTGGCAGCTACCTCGCCCACTAACATGCAATAACTTCAACCCCGCAAGCGGAAAGTTACAGCAGAAACACCCCTGAAACCTTGACTTGTTGAATCAGTTACACAAAATGTATCTGAGTGTAAGAAAGCCAGCAGTTAAACAAGCACTAACAATGAGAATGAGCACTGGTATATCTAAAGCCAAGGAATGCAGCCACTTATGGGTGGAACACCCCCATCTAAATTATTCTCCAACTTCGCGTTGTGTTGATTTACATTTAATCAATCCGGCACTAAATCCTCTTACTTTCAGAGGTCCTAAAAACCTGAAGCTCGTCTTTGGAAGAAATGTTGGATGGAGTTGTGCGCCTGAAACGATTTGAGCTGGTGTGTGAGGCCCGGTGCAGGTTGTGTGTTTGCAGTGCCCATTCTAACTCTCCCCTCAGAGGACCCCAGTTTTTCCCCTCATTGCTTCTACACCACAGCTTCACATCCAGCTGCTGCCGCCAACAAGTCCTGCTAAAATAGTGAGTGTGTTTAGTCTGGCACCATGCAGCAAGATTGATTGGCAGCTGGGTCAAACAAAATCTCCCTTTTTGGCTCCTCTCCCAGGCAAATCTTGGCTGACACAGGGTTAGGTTACTTTCATCTATTCACCATAGGTTGCTTGCTCATGCAAACATCTATCAGTCAGAGGATGCAGCAAACAGGGACAAATCAGGCGACATCCTGCCATCTTTCCCACTGCTGAGCTATGGGATTTAGATCAGAGTTTAAAGATGGCGACCTGGGGCTGGATTCACAAAAGTTTTCTTAAGATTAACATTAAGAAGTTGACAAGAATGTTCTTCAATTCTCCAAAAAGGGTCGTGAATATTATCGTAAGAAAATCTTAATGATTTCCTTCCTCCATTGTTATATTTTACAGATACAGCGCAAGACACATTTAAAATTTGCATTCCATATATCTATACTATTTGCTTCACTGGGTATTTTAAGGTTGACCTTTACCCGAAAGGCTTTTAATCTGTTGAATTTAAGGCATATCATTTACAGTATTTACAATAACTACCCTGTGTAAAGTTTGGCAACTGACAAGCGTGAAGTTATCAGATGGTTAAGACAGCATTTAACTAGCTTATGTTTTTGAAAACATTACTTGTTCTTAGAACTGCTCTTAAGAAACAAGTCAAGAAAGAAATCATTCCTATCCATCCTATCATGTTCCATATGATCATTCCTAAGTTATTGAAGTTTTTCAGAACACTTAAGAATGAAGATAAAAAGAAAAACATATTTAAGAACACTGTCTTTCTTAGGAGACGTTTGTGAATACAGTCCATGTTTTTGTATGCTTCACTCTAAAAGTCAACGGCGTTCTGGATACATATGAGCATGCCTTGTTTTGGGAAAAAATGTTCAGAAAGAGAACAATCGGATAACAGAAGCATTTTGAATTTTTGAGTTTTATTTGTTCTTTATGGGAAAATTCTTATCACGTTCCTGTATATTTAAGACAGCATCTGCTACTCTCAATGACATGAGCATCATAAAGCTGCACATGCTTGCTCTCTTGAATGTCTGGTATCTGCAAATTGGTTGGATTTGTCTAAATCATGTAATAAAATGAAATTGGAGTGTGTAGATAATGGTAAGAAGTAGTTCAGAGTGCTGTCTGTCTGATCGCCATTTGTTATAGCATGTAATTTTGCGGGGCTCTGATAGCCTAGCCTAGTGGTAAGGTACTGGACTATGGACCAGAAGGTGCAGGGTTCAAATGGAACCTTTGCCCATTGTTGGGTCCTTGAGCAGGGCTCTTAATACAGTAGGATTGGACTGTATCAGTTGTAAGTCGTTCTGGATAAGAGCATCTGCTAAATGACATAAATGTAAACAAATCTGAATGGTAATGTATACCATAGCAATAGCAAGGCTTGGCTGAACACATATTAGAGAGCTACTGTAGGTAGGTCACACAGAGTGCAATACTGAAACCAGCTCTCCAGTGGCACATAATAACATCCATATTCTTGCATTGATTTTCGGAGCTTCCCCCTGTAATGCTTGGTAACATTGGATAGAGATTGGACAGAGAAAGGAATCTGAAACAATCCCCAATACAGAAGCCTCCAGAGTCCTGGATCCTCTATTGTGTATTTCCTCTTCGGATTACCATACAGGTTTTGGTCTGCATGCTGGAGTCATGTCAGAATACTGAATCTATGATCACAGAACCATGGGTTAATTTGGAAATACTTTGATTCATTGTCATGCTTGATGGTGCAAATGGCAAATTCTAATTTGGGTAGAATAATAAAGCGATTAGTGGTGTTTTAACTCAAAAAATCAGACTACAAACTACAGGCAGCTTGCCTAATTAAGATTACACAATAATCTGTAAAAACTTGTAGATATGCAATTTGGAAACTACTTAACAATAATAGCTTCGATTTGTATCCTTATATTATTTGCCATTTAAGTCATAGCAGACAAATTTATTAAATGCATACATTTATGGCAATTAGCAGACTGCTGCTAAGAGTATAAACCAGAATATTTTATCTCAGTTTTCATACATAAATTTATTTATCTGTATGCTATAAATAGATATGAATTCATTTTTAGATTATTGTCAGAACAACACGGATATTCGAGCTACCCAATAGCTAATGCACGGTTAATACGCTAATTCAAAGTGTTCAAACGAAGCAAATGTCAGCATACTGTACATCTTAAACACTGGTATGCTGGTCCTCCAGCTTTACAAGCAAGATCGTTCAAGTTAACATCGTCTGAACCATTACCAGACCAGCACTAACCAGCAGAAACCAGTTTGCTCCAATATGAAACAAATAAGTCACATGATTTGGCTCAGCAGCATAGCAGCAACAAAAACACAACATATGCTGGTCTTTTGTGTTTTTCTTTGACTACTTTGACTTTCTTTGTTACTTCAAAATGTACAGGTTGGCTAGGTTAGCGACTAATGAGCAAGGCTACATGGTCCTGAAGCAAATCTAGTCCTATAATAATATAAATATTATATGTGATGTAACTTTTGAAGTAATGAACAAGACTTTTAAACCTAAGCTAGACTTTAGCATGTTTGTTTTGCAGGAACTAAGCATGTTTTAGAAATAGCAGGCTCATTAAAGATTGTGTGCATGTAATATGTCCACAAATTCTCACGAGAAATTCCTCTAGATTGGGATATGTTTCGATTTTTTCGACTGCCTGTAGACCCATACGGCTTGTTGATACACTTGTAATTTCAGCTGCTTCCTTCACACTACGGTCTTTGGCACACTCAAATGCGGTCACTTCTTTTTGCCAATCATTACCATTTGCTTGGCGACCCATTTTCCCGCACGCTAAATAAGTATTGCATAAGCACTGCCATGCTATTTCGGTTGGGAATTTTGAAAAAACCCATGACCCACAGTTGTTTGGACTGTAGACTGTACCATTTGTTAGTTGCTCTGCCTAACAGTTTCTTCTGAAACCTTTAATGTACAACACATTGAGAAAAAAAAGGAAACATAATATTTAACATGCAAATGTTTGGACCACTTTCCAGGTGACCACTAGTGTTATAGGTTTATAAATTATATATATAAATATAATGTATTTAAGTTTGTTCAGAGAATGTATTTTCCTTTAGAACATCAGCAAAGAATGCAATTTGATTAGAGGCACAAACATTTACTCCACTTATTTTTTGGTATCAGATGTCACAGCTAATGTCTAATGAGAATATCTATAGCCTTCATATGGATTCCTGTATCAAAGACCAATGTGAAGACATCAATACATTTAATCTTCAATTCTATAAAATAAAGTAAATAAGGCAATAATAAAGGTTCATTTACGTTAATCTTCTTAGAGACTGTAACCTTAGACAGGTAATTTACTCTGTCATGTCTATAGCTTCTTTACCGACTGCTTTGTTTTTCCATGGGCTTTATGTTATTGTAGTCTGGCGCCATCGCTGAATTTGAGCTTTTTTAGTCCCGACATAGTCTGTCTTGCCAAACCTGTCAGAGATAGGTCGAATTATATAAGACAGGTAGAGATGGGCATGCAGTTTTTCCAACTGCTGTGAGAAACAATAGTACAATAAATTTCATTTAAACAGAAGGGAAGGGGGGAAAGGGTCTTGGAACAGTCTAAATGAACCCATTAACCCAATTGTCAGTCCAGCCCTTGGCCTATGTAAGACTCTCTTCTCAATTTGTCATGAAAGAGATCCAAAGCTTTCTTCTGCTCACAACTATGAGTCTGACAGATCTGGAAAGGAGTGCTGCATCTTCCAGATTCCGAGTTTTGCATATGCGTGTGGCTTTAATAGGATTCAGTCCTCGCTGAGTCTTTTTCACAGTCAGTGAAATGCGATGGTGTGTGCGAGTCATGAGTTCTGTCATATGTTTGAGTAATTGCTACGAACCGAATGACTCCAAGATGGATGTTTTGCTGCCTTGTGGCCAAATAGTAATGAGTACTTGCTTCAACGTTGTCATTTAAGACAAAATGTAGCATTACCTTAACTCCGTGACAGTGCATCCAGCCAATATGGGTCAGCCACAAATATTCTCAGTTAAATGGGTATTATTTCATGCCACCATTGCACTTTATTAAGCATTATACTCGTCATGATATGCATTCTCCACTGGATAGCAGCCTGAGCATGGATTAGTTTGCATGAAGCGTGTTGAGACTAGCCTGGCCAGATACATAAACAAAGTGATTTTAGGTTTGCAGACAATTAAACATGAACAGTGCACAATTGATCAAGCAGCTCACTGAGTATATCATTAGAGAATACAGACTTTAATATGGCCCCTTGTTTAAAGAGCAACCAGAATGGTTCAAGTCTTTTAAGGAACGATGCTTAATTGCAGTTGAGGATCATTTAATAATAATAGTTATTCATGCAGCATTTGGGCCTGTGGTGCAGTTGTTCAGGTAAGCCCACCTCCGCCAAGCTGCCACAGTTTGTTCCCTGAGCAAAGCCTTTAATTAATTGCCTGAACTGTAAAGTTGTATCAGTTGCAAGCCACTCTGGATAAGGATTTCTGCTAAATAACCAAATGCAAATGTATCTCACTTTATTTTCAGACCCGTTTTAACCCATGTTTTGACAAAACTTAGGATGAATTATATTACTGAAACCAAACCTGAATCATTATTATATCAAACACTAGAAATCACTAGAAATCGCAGGGATTCATGTTAAATGAGATCAAAAGACGCACTCATTACTAGTTATAGATAGAATTAAAAAAAAAAAAAAAAACATATAGCAAACATACCCAGCACAACCACAATATTCATATTTATACTCGTAGTTGGCAGCATTCTTTTCCATGACGTAACCTGCCAACATGTTCTTTTGGTGATCCAGCCTGAGCTGAGTGAAGCCGCAGTGCATGATGGGATTCAGTACACAGTGTAGTACTTGAGTAGGCAATGGATTACCTGAAGGCTGAACAATGTGCTCAAGATGTGCTTTACAACCGTAAACGATCAGTATCAAGTGGCTTTATGCATACTCTGCTTCATACTCTGCTTTTATTCTTTGTGGAATAGATTCAACATGGTCCTTTGATCCATGACTTCTTCATAAGACCAAAAACATTACCAGCAGGTGCTTTCATTCCTGTCATTTACAAGGTGGGACCTCAATGGATCAGAATAATTTGTCCAGTAAATCTTACAGATACTCGATTAGATTTAGATCTAGGGAATTTGGAGGCCAGGTCAACCCCTCCAACATGATTATTACGTGATACATTATGTTGCTCAAACCATTCTTGAACATTTTTTGTAGTGTGGCAAATGGCATTATCGTGTTGAAAGAAACAGCTTGCCTTTAGGGAATACCATTGCCATGAAGGGGTAGTAACATCCACATTTATGCCAGAACCCAAGGGTTCCCTGTAAACTTTGTCCAGAGCATCAGCACAGTGTCGAGTTCATCTGTCACTGGGTTTCGTATTGTCGTTGATTAGTGCATTTGCAGAAGAGACCATTCTCAGCATTTCTTTAATTGTACAAAAGCACACAATGTGTTTTGTAGATATTCAAGTTATACAATATATACAATTACTGTAACTGAAGGCCAGAATATAACACTGACAGTATACAAAGCTATTTTTTTTTCTCCCAAAATATTTTTAACAAACGTATTTCCATTTGAAAGCGGTAGATGTAGCGAAGCTGGAATCTATGAATACATTGCCATCACTGGACAGGAGATCAGCAAATTTCACTCATACACGCATTACAAATAACCTGGATCATCTTTTATTTGTAAATAACTTTCAGACATTGCAATAAATTTGATTTGGAATACAGATACTTAATCTTAATTTTAAATCTGTGTTTGCATTTTCTGTGTAAAACTATCATATATCACGTATATTAGTATTATTATTATTCAATATAGATCAAACTTAATCATTCATTCAATTTCCGCTTGATCTGACACAAGAGAGCCGATGGCAAACCAGCAGCAAAAGTTGGTCACTTTTTGAACACTAATTGAATTAACAATAAAATAACTCTTGCATCACTTATTTTACTATCATTATTTTCTGATCGCTGCTCATTTTAGGATGACATCTCTTGATTTGCAATAAGGATACTCGTGATAAAGAGATGCCATAACATAAAGAGGAAAATCACTTTTGCTTGCTATGCTAACTTTTCCTTTTTTCCATTTCAGGTTTAATCTTCAAATACTCATCAATATTTGGACATAAGGTAAATGCTTTTTCTTTTCAATCTATCTTTAATACGGTGAGCCGAGAGTAAAATCCACCTCTGCATCTACAGTACATAATGGTTTATTCACAGCATAAATTATCTGAGCAAGCAAAATGCCGTTAATGCCGACAAACGTACGCATGCAAAGGTTTACAAACTATCAACAATACACAATCTCTGATAGATTAGCTTGACTGGACGGACTTGTCCAACAGACTTGCTGCAGACAGAAACGCTGAATAATATCTAGCAGAATGAATAAATGCAACAAAAAAAAAAAATCACAATTGGAAACAGACTTTACCTGGCTAAGAGCTCATTAGTTATTAAACTCAATTCGAGAGTAATTTAATTATAAAATTATTATTCGTGATCTATTATTGATTTTAAAGAATATCTATGTTCTATTCAGGAAGACACCATCAAGCATGTCATTTGGATTTTCTTTACTACACGAAAAAGTAGGATCATTTCCTAACATTTTCTCATGTTGAAAAACTATTAGACTTTTGCCTGTATTAAATGTTTTTACTCAAATATTTACAGTATGTCTGTGTAAAGTGAAAAAGATAAATTACAAAGCACTGTGCAGAGGTTCTGCATTAACATCATTATTTTGTGTTCAATCAGTGTGGAGCCACTTGTCATTAACCCGTAGATCCGATCTTGTGATAAAGTCAATGACACAAGCTCGTCTCTAGGGGTCTCTGTCTCTGTGGTTGCTATCTGCTCCTATCATAAGCATGCTTATATCCATGTGTTAGAAATGAACAACTATTCCCATAAAATGAAAGGAATCGAATATAGTGCATTTGGGTCAGAGATGTGTCTTTTGGTGTCAGAACAATTTGGTACCGTATGGCAAATGCAAAAAAAAAAGACAAAAAAGCTTTTTATTCTCTTCATTTTAAATTAATTTGTTAATAAACATCCATTCTCACATTTTAGGCCTGCATAAAAAATCTTTAAGGGCTTTAGGGCTAGTAATGAAGTTTAAAAAAATGATGATTTTAAACAGGGGACGTCATGAGGTGATTGTAATTGTGATTTGGTACCAAAGTAGTATTGTAACACTACCAAAGATGTATGTTCAGTTTCTCCAATTTGTCTGCAAATGTATGAGAAATGTATTGAAATGTTTAAAAACAATTTACCCCAAAGAAAGGATGGAAGGGATTTCCATATCTCTCCCTCTACGTTGCATAATATTATTAAACTCTTTAAGGGATCTGGGGAAATTTCAGTCTGTAAAGGGCACAAGCCTAAAGTGAAGAGGTGTGATCTCTGGTCCCTCAGACAGCACTGCTCCGGGTTAATCAGCAGCTGGTAGAACCACATGGACAGATTACTTATCTAACTTTTATCAAGCACTACAATACAGAGTTACATCCATAACTAAAGCTTGATACTTTCTTGAGAAATTAAAAGCCTCATTAACCATGTCCATGTCCAGTGGCATCAACTTCTCTGGGCCCAGAGGCATCTGGGATGAACCAGCATACAGTGGAAACGTGTTTTGTGATCCGTCAAAATAGTAAAGAAGGAATTGAAGCTGTGTGAAGGACCATCCAGACTGTTGTCAGTGAGTCATGGTATGGGGTTGGGTTAGTGCCCTTGCCAAAGGTCATTTACACTTCTGTGATGGCAGCATAAATGCAAAACGTTTTGCCATCAAAATTTAGCGAAACTTATGCTGCCTTTAAGACTTTTTGTCCAAGGGCATCCTTAAACTTTTCAATGCAAAACCACATGCTGCACACATTACAAAAGCATGGCTGCGTTCTTTTGTAAATGTTAACTGAAACGCAGGAATCGATATATATAAACAAATGAAATGAAGTTTGCATTTACCATACTGTCCCAACTTTTGCTGATTTGGGGTTGTACAAAAATGATTAATATCCATAATATAATTAAACGCTTCCCTTCTATCTTATAATAGTATTATGGAATATAAAAAAGAAGAACTATGAGACATTAAGGCAGAATTTGTGAAGATAACACACAATATATTCATGTAGTTTTGGTTCGTTAGCATGGGCATGTAGACCTAAAGTCAAAATGTGTAAGTTATCATTCATCACACTGCATTTAAAGTAAAATTCCTATCATTATAATTCCCATAAAACTGGATTTTCTCAGCCAGTAAGAAACCCAAGTCTGTGGTTTTTAGTCAGAGAAATCTAAATTGACATCAGTTTCCTGACTTGAACTGTCCAGGCCAGAAAGTAGCAATTACAGTTTTGCCCTTACAACAACAATCTACTTTACAATTCTGACATCATACGTTTAAAAAAAAAAAAACACACATTGATTCTGGTTTTAAACATATCTGACCCCTAGTACATGTATGTTGGGACATGCAAAACCTATGATTTGCTTATAAAATGGGCAGACTTGAAACAACACAAACAAATAAAAAAATCAAACAACATGCCAGACGAATTATTAACAATTTAAACATAAGATTAAGCCTTTTAAATATCCTGCTCACAAAATTAGTGTTCACATAATAAAATATTCCTAGATTTTTATGTGTAAGTAAACTAAGATATTTTTATTGAGAGTTTACCCAAATTGATACGCATGTAAATGTTCTGTGTAAAATGTAAAGTGCACCACTGTGTCAATACAAAAAAAATTAAATATAAATATATAAATCAATATATTGGGCAACCCGGTGGCTCGGTGGGCTGCACCGCTAGAGCAGGTCCCAGGTCCAATCCCAGGTTGGAGTCTGCATGTCCTCCCCATGTCTGTGTGGGTTTACTCCGGGTACTCCGGTTTCCTCCCACAGTCCAAAGACAAGCAATTAGGTCAATTTGTATCGCTAAAAACGTGGCCCTCAGTGTGTGTGTGTGTATGTGTGTGTTTACCTCCATGTTCATGTTTCCATTAGATGTGTTACTGTTATAGGTAACATATGAACAATCCACAAAAGGATTCCTAAAAGGAAATGTGTGCATCCGGGTTGAGGTAGTAGGTTGTATGGTTTCGAATGATACCTTGGGAGTTAACTGTACAACCTTCTAGCTTTCCTTGGAGCTCACAAACATCATCGCAGAGAACACAATGCCTGGAGGTAGTGATATTTGTGCAGCTGGTATGAATCCACCACAAACATCATCATTGCCTAATTGTTAATGTCTTGATGTGTGTTTTGTAATTGTAGACAGTCTTGTAAGAGCGGTTTGAAATGAGAACAGAGCTGTTCCCCTGACAGTTTAATACAAAATAGTGCTGTATTGGGATCTGTAAAAGCTTAGGTTTGTAAAAAGAAAACCTGTTTTGGCGTTAAAATAATAATTTGAAAAAATGTCAGCGTACAATGTGCTTTTTATTTAATTAGGTCTATTTGTGTTTAAATGTGGTTGGCTTTCAAGGGTAACACAATTACACGGGGCCTGGAAATAAACCTAGAGCGTATTTGTTTTTGCAGGGAGCAGGTAATGGCGGCCTTAAAAATTGTACTATATTTATTTATTTAAATATTAACTTACTATCCCTGCAGTCCCAGTATAGTAGCATATTTAAACCAAACGTCTAGCAACTACTGTAATATCGCCGTCTATATGAATTTACCCTTAAAATGACTTTTCATGCATTTACTGGCACTTAAGAAGAACAAACAATGTGTAGTGACTAGTGTGTAATTTAGATATAAGGGCCGGTGTTAAATCCCATAAGTGTGTAGTTAGAATACACAGCTATGATTTTGACCATTTTCAGGCACATCAGTCTCTAGAGTTTACTCAGAATGGAGCAATAAAGAAACAAACCTGGTTGATGAGACAGGATAATGGGAAATGGTCAGACTGTGTAGAGCTGAGTGAAAAGCTATGGTAACTCAAGATAATCACTCACTAGAATTGTGGTGAGGAAAAAAGCATCTCAGAATGCATAACATGACTGCTTCAGGAAAGCTCAGTGGCCTTAGTGGGCACAGGATTACCCGAACTGGATAGGAAAAGCCTAAAAAATGTAGCTCGCTGTGGTAAATCTCGTACTTACTACTGAGGCACATGGATGACAAGGTCAGAATTTGGCACTGACTGCAGGATTTTATGTTCCCAACCAGCCTTGGGGTTAACAAGCCAGGCTTATGGAGACGGTGTAATGGTTTGGGAGATGTTTTATGGGTACACTTTTGTCTGTTTGAGTATTGTTGCTGACCATGTGCATAACTTTATGATTACGCTTTCCCCATTATGGCTGCCCCCAGCCTGATGCACAAGTTTTCTCAGACTGGCTTTATGAAAATAACACCGAGTTCGATACTATAATTATAGGTTCAGTGTGTTCTTATATTGCATGAATTTACTGTTTTGAAATAATTATGTAACTTATACCTCTTAAGACAGCTATAGATGCACCTATGAGTCAATGTATACACATAAATCCATTAAAGTTTTGGTAAATAACCAAAATGTTTACTTATTTGCAGAACGGATCTCTTCAGCAGTGCTAACTGTTAATCTAACGTGTTGATTTTCAGACTTTTCAGGGATACGTACTTCAAAAGGATGGAATATAATTACTCACCATGGGGCCATGAGGTTCACTTTATAGCGTAAAATGCAGAGGTGTAACTGAAATAAGGTTCAGCCTGTTGACTAAAACTTACATTTACATTTACAGTATTTAGCAGACGCCTTTATCCAGAGCGACTTACAAAAGTGCTTTAAGACATCAGTAACATAATCCATTCTTAATGGAAACATGAACAAGTGGACAGCTTTTTTAGAAACACATTTCTTAAAATAAGAATTAAACTAATCATACGTCTAAATGATGTAACTTCACTTTAACAGAAGTCAGAACAATCATTGATCACCAACAGTGAGACAGTTATTTTCACAAGCGGTAAGGATTAAGGTTTGGCACAAATACACCTAGACATATACATATACATATATTTTGTAGCTAAAACTTAAAACTGATATAGTATTACAACCCAAGCAATTGTGGGTTAATTACCTTACTCAAGGACCCAACAGTGGCAGCTCGGAAGATGTGGGATTTGAACCCTGTACCAATACCTATCTTTATTTTTTTTCTTGTAGGACCAAAGCTTAACATAATTTAATAGAATGATCCACATATGGCAAATCAAAAGCAAGCAATATGAGTAAATTAAGCTCAGATCTCTAAAGGTTAAACATCTGGCATTTCCCTCACTACTTTATATATCAACTGCATTATAATCATCTCTGTCAAAGTGTGCTGTTAGGCAAACCACAAAACAGTATTGTTTTCATCCATTGCTACCGCCGGTTTACTTCCCATCTCATTGTCTGTTGTGATAAATCCAGGAATGCCTCACACTTTCTCAAGTTTGTTTGGGAGTTTTTCAGGATCACTTCAGCCACAGTGCAAACCAGAATTTAGGATGGGACGGTCCTTGGATCTTCGGTCTTGCCAAAGCTATGTAGTTTTGTCCAACTTTCCAACGCTGGTGCAGTGCATTCATTCATCTCCAATAACTGCTTTATCCTGGTGAGAGTTGCGGCGAGAACGCGCTCACTTATTAACATTTGCATTTCATATTTGGCAAATTTTGCGTTTCCACATTGACTCAAACTGAGCTGAGCAGTTGAGGGATAAGTGGGTTGCTCAAATGCCCAACAGTGGCAGCTTGGCAGAGAGAGGATTTGAACTCACAATCTTCCTGTTAGTAGTCCAGAGCCTTAACCACTATCCTTTCAGAGCCAATCCACCTACTGACATTTTACGAGGTGGCAGGAAACCAGAGAGTTTGGAGCAAACCAAAGTGGCTGCAAGGAGAACTTGCCGAACTGCACACAAACAATAACCAAAGGCGAGGATCAGACCAGAATCCCCGGGGCAATGGTGTAAAAATTAATTATGGTTATGTATGATTTCCTTAAGGTTTTGTGGTGTCTGTGTTTGATGAGATCCATATGCCTCATTTTCGAGAGTGAGTTAGAGATTATTTTACAAATACATTCAAACAAACTTGAAACGTTGGCACCAATTACTCCACCTACACTTCCATTATCAGTCAGTTTTCCGCTTCTGTCTTGAAATTCATATTTACGGTTTTCACCATCCCATCCAAACAGAGCGGATAGAGATTAGGTTGGAAACCACAGACTATTCCACTCCTATCAAAGGAATCTATTCAGAGATCATATACAGTATCAAATGTTTTTGTTCTGTCACCTCGCTTTAGCCTCCAGAAATGCTTTCGCTGCAGCTTTGAAATTGAGTCCGTCTATTTTCAATTCCGAGTGTTGCCAGCGCTGGCAATCTTGAGACACTGTGCTTCAGAGAAAACTTTTAATGAGTTTCAGTGTTGAAAATGATCTGAGTAGAAGCAACAGATGCAGGAAGCATTAAAAGCCTGAGTGCTGTAGGAACATGGGAGAACCTGGCTAGAAGAAAGTGGTGTTTCAAATAAAGCGGCTCAGTCATGGACTGATTGGGGTCGGTCTCCTTATTATCCGGCTTCATTGAATTATGGTGTGATACTAACTTAGGTGGAAGGATTGAGGACAAGTCAGCTGTAGACCGAGCTGCCAAATAAAGCATAAAGCAATTACTTAATTTGAAATCCCAAAGTGGTTGGACTTTTTTACTTGAGTGTTACAGACCAGGGAAAACGTTTGCCTGGGCAGACTTTGATTTTGCTTTGAATGTATTGAGCCTTTATTAGTTTTGTTTGATGCCCACTTTTCCTGCTCACAGGGCTCTGGTGCCTATGCCCGGAGAATACAGGATGGATGAACACGTTTACATTTAGGGCATACCCACAATAGGCAATCTGTCTTGTGCCCAGTTGTGTTTGACCCCAATATCCCTAGGTCATCCTAAAATTTCTTCCTTATAAAGTATCTGGAGTTTTTCCTTTCCACTGTCACCCTTAGCTTGGCTCCATTATAAAAAGCACTACAGAGATAAATGTGACTTTAGCTTTGACTATGGAACAGTACACATAGTAGTCTGATCTCTAACCATGCCCGAGCACTGAATATAATGTCAGCTGCCCCTGTAAAAATCTTTTATACGTGCTGTAGGGACCAAAAAAACCCTGCGTTACATAACCAATACATCTGTGACCAGTATGACCAAAACGTGTGCAAAAAATTCAAAAGGAAGTACATCCATGAAGTCAATCACGCTCTGGCACAGCACAAGACAGCAGGGCACAGTGTTAACTTAGTCTACGGTCTTATCCATAGCAAATTACAACTAATAGAATTTTACAATCCAAGCAATTGTAGGTTAAGACCATGCTCCAGGACCCAGCAGAAAGTGAACAGCTAAGCCACCACTGACACATGTCCATCACAGGGCGGCAGGGGTTGCTGTTACAGTGTTAAAGTTTTCTATTAGGGCATTGCGTCAAAACACAATGATCAAAATGTTACTTCAGTCAGAAAAAATGTGAAAGAATGTTAAAAATATATATATTATAAATTCTAAGTATATATATATATATATAAACAAAGAAATTAACATATTAACAGTCACTTGGTTTTTAGTTTTGAATTTGTATTTCAGTACATAGTCTTTTATTTAACTTAATTTCATATGTTTATAATTGCCTATTTTTACCTGGATATAAACCCTGATCAAGGCACCAATCCATTACAGCGCTGTATAGGAGTGATAGCACTCCTGGGGGACGACCACCCCATTACCCCTCTCTTACTTACATTTACATTTATGTCATTTAGCAGGTGCCCTTATCCAGAGCGACTTACAAATAATAGTCTTACATACCAAGCAATTGTGGGTTAACTGTAGCAGAGGCGGGATTTGAATCCGGTCTGGTCCATAGACCTGTACCTTAACCACTAGGCCATCACAGTCCCACAGTCCTATTTCAGACATGGCCAGTCGTGTTTGTGCGATGCCCAACCTGGCCCTGAAGGTACTACTGGCAATCAAATCGAGGTCAGTGCACTGGTGGGCTAGTGAATTTGTTGATATACCAACTGAGCGGCTTCTTTTATTTCTTGACATTTTTAATGAGTTTATTTACTGAATCACCATATTAGTCTGCTGTCATAAAAACAGTAAATGTTCAATTACGTGCAATATTTTTCGTTTATTTTAGCTACTTAACAAACTGTCCAAACAAATCGATTTCAATTCGACTATGTAAGCATGACGTTCGCTGTTCTCTGAAGCGACATCGATTTGACTGAAGTCAGAAAACTTCCAGATCAATGCAAACTTGATCTTTAACCTAAGCAAAGAAATCAATTGCATTGAGCTGGAGGCTTCTTGGTACAGCTGATAAAATGGCATAGCATTTTATGGGATATGTCTGCGTCTGGATAAAAGTTAAACTTTCACACCTGATACAACACTGTAGATCCCCTAGCTTGTCTGGTTGGGGTCGTGTCATGTCACGGGGATGAACAGATTTAATTCTGTTCATTTATCAAGAGATGTAAACAGCACCTAAAGCTTCAACACCATCCTACTGGTCATCCATTCATTTCAGATGCTATTATAAAAAGTCACTTTATGAAATACTAAAGTTGTAGGATGAAAGCCACACCTTTCCAAATGAGGTTTGGATAAAGAGTTATCAAATCCAACAATTGAATGTTTTTTAAAAAAAAGTCCATTATGTCAGTTTATATTGCAATATGCCTTGAAAAGCTTTGAGGAACTGAAGGAAGCATTTTATAAGGAATCTGTAAACACCCCTTTATTTCAGAAACAAAAGAGAAAATGACATATCTGAATACCCCAGCAAGTTATTTTATCCTTGTCCGGAACATGGCTACCATCTTCAAAGCCACCATAGTGGTTCAAGGAGAGGTTGATGTAGCAAATTAAAGAAAACCAAAATTGTCTCAGAAATCGATTGCCGCAAGATTTGCAATCTCTCTTGTGGTTCACAAGTTATCAACACAAAGTTCTAAACTATTGTTGTTCATCACAGGTAACTGAAGATGGATTTGATGATTCTGATGTCTGGGCAATGCAACTGCTGTATCATAGCAACAGACTTCAACAACCGACACCCAGAAAGATCAGCAATTTCACACAGCACTGTTGCATAGCCAAATTCAGAGAAACCAGGACTGTGGACGACAAGAAACATAACGATCGTCTGAAGAACCGCTACTAACGAAGAAACCTTAACAATGGTTTTGGCAGCCTTTGAGAAAGGTCCACGACACAGAATTTTTTCTCACCCTGTATAATTTTGATTTTGAGTACTATAATTTTTGCTAATTATGACTTAATTATATTTTACAGATAAATATTTGCTTCACTACATTTCATTCTAGTCCTCCTTGCTTGCTACTTTGAAGCAATGCCACATCAAGTTCATGATTCCTCAGCAAGCATTTTTGTTATTAGTGTCATTAATAATTACAAGTGGCAATATTACAATAATGCAACAAGCCAAGACATTTACTTATAATACTTGAGTAGTATTAAAAGTACTTTAACTTGAGTGAAAATTCAATCAAACAATTTTCACTTGTACAGAAATAACATCTGACTAGTAGTATCTGTACTTTGTACTTAGGTTGTGCCCCTTTGTCCACCTCGGACTTTACTTTTGAATTATTTCTGTAAACTTTTTACTTTACTTTTCTGAAAATTTCAGAAGATAGATCTATACTCTTCACTCACTACATTTTCAAATCAGGCTTGCTTCTCTTTTATGAACCTATTTATTTATCTATTGATATTTCCTTTTCCTAATTAAGTGCAATTAATAATACTAGGTTTATACTTGACGCGTGTACTTGATGCACAAAAATTACACAGTCATGGTTGTTCCGTCTGTCGTGGTGCGTGATCGTGTACCTCTCCATTTAAATTAAAGCAATTTCATGCTCTTTGATGCTTATACAATTATGACGGAGCTCTTGCTAAGCAGTTATGCTGCTACAGAAATCAACTATGCCCCAGTGTTCATACAGTTTCGTCAAACACGACGCTCTGAAAGTAAAAAAAAACTCTCTAACTTTCTAATACTTTTGAATGTTCACACACTGGTTTTAATGGTAACTAGAGGGCTGGTGAATTCTATTTCTGTAATGAACGTAGAGGTACTGTATATTCCAAAATACATATGATATTTTTAATGTTTTTTTAAGTATTTTAAAATTAAGTTGTGGAGTGTTTAAAAAAAAAGAACGGCTCTGAAAAATGGTGAAGCTGCAGTTTTTTCGACTAAAATACAACGAATATAACGAATCGATAATAACTATTGTCTGGGTTAAATCGCATTACTTACTGCAGTACTGATTACTGTCCTGTCTAGGTACGAGCGATTTTGCAGCATTTATAGAAATTCCATGGTATTTTGTATATTTTGATTCTTCACGTCTGAAAACAGTTTTATTCTGCTCTTGCTGTGGCTAGCTAAAGAGGTAGTTGTAGCACACACCATCATGTACCCTCAGTGTCATGGATGTGAACCTCTTTCCTTCAATAAAAAAAAAAAAAATCAGTTAGAAATACTTTGTTTTTATTTTAAGTACATTTAGTGACATATTGCTTGATGTCCGATGGTTGATTATATTAAATAGAGGACATCTAACGGTGTTATAGTTATATTTATAAGAATGTCACATGTGTGGTTTTTGGTTGCAGGAGCTCAAATGTACCTGTTAATATCAAAAGAGCAGCACAAGGTGAAGGTTGACTGATCAGTGCCACTGGTGGAAAGCTTTTATTGATTGGATTTGCTTTAATATTCCCTCAGCCCTGAGACTGAGCATCTGCAGTCCAAGAAGAAACGAACTTGGACGTGAGTTACTGCATGTCTGCAGCGTTGTGAAAATGATACTCTGACATTTAAAGCAGCCCTGGGAACTGCAAGGAGGTCGGAATCAGAATAGATGGAATCATACATTATAGCCACATTAGCTCAAAGAGAGTATATACCTAAAAATGAATGAAAGCTCCACACTGAGCAAGCCCACAGCAGCTGCATTGCACAATCCGTCGTTTTTAACGCTGCAAGAGCTTTTACTTTAAGGCGTAGCCTCTCCTGAAATGTGTGGATGCAGATCGCAGGAAGGAGGGAAGTGGTGTGCAGAGGGGATCTGCTCAGACTTCAGCAAGCCACGCTGGAGGTTATTAGACAGAACCGCTTGGCGTGGCTGCGTTTGAGACAGAGTCCTTGTCTTGCCAACGCACTGCAACCTCCAGACGCTGCGGGACAGAGTGACGGATGGCTCCGGCGAACCAATGGCATCAGGCGAAGGGGTGGGAATTACCTGCTCACTCCACCCGTCTCGCCGCCCCCCACCCCCCCGCACCCACCCCCTCCAACTTCGCATCTTCATTCCAGCCTGTGTCTGATTCAGCAACCAGCTCCAGCGTTCACCTCCGAACCCAACTCGATCTCCTCGGTGGAAGATGGATGGAGGGCGATGACGGCATCTCGTTCGGAGGTAAACTGGGGATGTCAGTGGTCCTTCGAGAGTGACCACTTTCCTCCCCCTGCTCTGCCTCAGGAGAATGGGGACCATAAGTCTGTGGGGATGGGAGTGGGGGTAGGGGGCAGAGGGCAAGTGGGAGGAGCTGGAGAGGTGATGAGAGTAACATCAGATTTGTTTTGGCTGACTCGAATGACTGGATCGGCAGTGAGGATGAGAAACATTTTTCGAAACATAATTAAGATTCTTAGACAATGCAGGGACTACGACTTGAAAATGGTCGTCGTTTAAGTCAAAGAAGCTGCTCACACATCTGTATATACTTGCCTGATTGGTGTTCTTAATGGTAGCACCCGCAGTGACAAGTTATGGGCTTTGTGTGAGGATGATATTCGTGTGCACAATAGCCAAAATTTAAACAAAATCGATTTTTTTGTGGGTTTAATGCATGTGGTTGATGGTATTCACCTTGAGTTCTGGGTTGGTGTGACCAGGGTTAAAGGGCAGGGCAAGTCAAGATAGGACAAAGAGGAATGACGGAACGTCTGGCGGAGAATGAGACAGCCAGGGGGTGGGGGTCCTTAATCACAAAGACTGTTAACCCTTCGTTCATTGCCGTTAGATCGAAAAGTCGCATCGCTGCGTGTTTTTCTTTCTACATTTTACGCGTGTAACATTTGGTGCATTGCATACTACAGGCTATAGAGTGTGTATGTGCATGAACATCCAGAAGAGGGATGATTTCCCATTTTGCTTCCTTGCTTTTCTCCGTACAGGACAGACACGACAATCGCAGCCGATGAGACAAGTCGTCTGGTTCAATAAGCGCTATCTGTCTGGAAGCATCAGTACCGGCGCTGGTGGGAGAACAGAACAGGGAACGTCTTGTTCAGATCTACCCTCCTCCTGTTCCCTGAGACCCTAACTCGTGAGCTGTGCTTCCAAAAATCACGGGTCGGGGGCTTGGGACCTGGGTGGAAGGTTTCAGCAACGCTGACCTCAAGCTGTCTGCTAAAATGGAATATATTTATCTGATTTACTACGTGCATGTTAAGCTACGTGGCAATGTTGTACATCTGATACAGTATGGAAGTATTGCTGGTGTAGGATCCTGAATGTAAGCTAATGCAGCTACAAGTTCAATAATGTCAGCTTCTCGATATTCCGAAAGAACGCACAATTACAAGTCATAAATGTAAAAGTTGGGAGACATTTTATATCAGTTGCAATCAATTGGACTTAACTGTGGCATTGACACAGACTGTGTAACGCTATGAAACTGAGATGTTTGCGACGACTCTTTCACAAGCACAGCTAATGCATTATAGGGTGTACTAAAAGAATTTACAGAAATTACATTCAATTTGCAGTGGACAGTGGAGTTTAGTACCCATTAATTAAGTGCAGCTTGGCCCTTTCATATCACTGTGACCAAGAGTTTAGTTAATTTCTTCCTTCTTACTATCTTACTAGCTTTACTTATGTATTTTCAGATTTCTTTCTTTTTCTATATTTCCATCTTTCTTTCAATTTTTCAATGTTACTTTCTGTATCTCAATTTATCAATTCTACCTCTCAAGATAGCCGTCTTTCTATTTGTCCATTTTTTTCTATCCTCCTCTCCATCTTTACCTTTACATCCTTAAATAAATATGTGTGTGTGTGTGTGTGTGTGTGTGTGTGTGTGTGTGTGTGTGTGTGTGTGTGTGTGTGTGTGTGTGT
>JAUZST010027256.1:0-30240 GCA_034779995.1 Parotocinclus haroldoi | reverse complement strand
TATATATATATAATATAATATCTTTCATTCTGCCTGCCATGAAACAAATGTCAAAGTAAATAATTTTGTATCTTATATATATTATTATATATTATTCTTTTTAATTTTAATAGTTCACACATTAGCTTATTATAATTATTTTATTCACACGAAATCCACTAGTTTGAAAAGCAAAGATGTGACTTCTTCATGGGTTTTATTGTTTTTTTCTGGGATCCCTCAGGGAGGGTCGCAGGGGTCCAATACCTATTCTCAGAGAAACAGATTGCAGGTGTAAATGTGCCTTGGATGGGAGGCTGGTCTGTTGACTTCAGATTATAAATAATTGAATGGCTATTTAATTAAATGTTTGTACTCGTCTTGAAATGTCATACAAATACCAACCTGATCATAGGGTTAAAAACCATTTTCTTTTATTCTCCCCCCAATAACCATGAACACATTGATAAATAGATAAAGCCTGGTTTAAGATTTTAAATACAGAAAATAGTTAAACAACATAAATAATTCGTTTTTCAACATAGTTCTAAATCATTTAGATTATGTCATGCATACGGACTGCTCAGGCGATAACACCCGGCCCATTTCACGCTCCCTATCAACGGAATTCTGATCACACACTCATTAGTTCGCACACATATATTCATTCCATTCACCACACTTCCTTGCTAAGTCTCGTGGCCTCATACCTCATTACTAAGCGTTCTGTTGATGTTGGATTCATCGCTTTACCTACCGTGCTTTCGACCGTTGTTCTGCTTCTCCTTTTTCGATTCTGTCTTGCCCTTTTTGAATTTGTTTGCCATTCTCTGACTGCCTTTTTGCGTATGATCCTGGACTGTTTGACATTGATTTTTGCCTTTCGCCTCTCTCATAAAAGCCAGTTTTGTTTCTGCACGCTGCGTCTGGTTCCGACTTTTTACGCCGTCACTACAGAAGACTTAGCCGGAACATGGAACCAGCAGCGGCAGGCGCAGTTCCAACCCCCCCTCTCCCCATCAGGGACCAGCTTGCAGAGCTCCGTGGGCAGATTATGGAGGTAGCCAGCGCCATAAAAATCTGATGGACACCCAGGAGTCGCTACTTCCCACGGTGGAGCAGCTTTCGGCGCAGGTGTCACAGCTCCACCACCCACGGCTGCAGTTCCACTTCCCGCCAGCCCACCATGAGCCTCATCGTACAAAGTATCCCTTCCTGAAAAGTATGATGAGAATCCCGATCAATGTAAAGGCTTTCTGCTACAATGTGAGCTCTATTTCACCCATTCCCCACCTAACTCAGATACTGCACGGATTGCGCTCATTATCTCGTTGCTCACTGTCCCAGCAGTGGAATGGGCTACAGCCATCTGGTCCCAAGAGAGCCCTGAAGCCAAGGAATATGAGCGTTTCCTATCCGCTTTTTGTGCAGTCTTTCAGCACCCCTGGTACATTGGTCCCCGTTCTGCCTCAAGAACTACCTCCAGCTACCCATTACCCAGATCAATGCTGTACTTTCCGGCGCACCGGCCGTCAAACTACCTCTCAGTGTGCCCCAGGATTACCAGGATCTTGCCCAGGTTTTCGGTGAGGGCGTCCCCACAGGTCTCCCCTGACAGGTCACAGGTCAGTACCAGCACAGGCCACTACAAATATCTGGTGATGCCTCTAAGCCTAACCAACACCCCTTTCGGTCTTCCAGGCGTTCATTAACGGCATGCTTCGGGACATGCTTGGTCGCTTTGTAGTGGTATAACTGGACGACATCTTCTCCCCTGACCTTCACACCCACATTGTCCAAGTATGACATCTTCTCCAAAGACTCCAGGAGAGTCAGCTCCAAGTAAAAGCAGAGAAATGCGAGTTTCACACTCAAGCAGTTACCTATCTGGGTTATGTCATCTCTCCTAAGGGGGTGGCCATGGACGATGCGAAGCTTGAAGCGGTCCTCTCCTGGCCCAGACCCCAGTCCGTTAAGGACCTTCAGTGCTTCCTAGGTTTTTTCAAATTTTTACCACCGGTTCATCCGGAATTTCAGCTGGATGGTCGCTCCTCTGACAGCTCTCCTTCAAGACAAACCGCATCGCCTCCAGTGGTCCTTACAGGCGAAGTCAGCATTTAACTTTAATTAATTAAAAAATCTGGAGTATCTGAAATTAGCCAAGCACACTGGGCCCTCTTCTTCATCCATTTTCACCTCTCCATCTCTTACCGGCCAAGGTCTAAGAACACCAAGGCCGATGCACTCTCTCGCTGCCTTGAACTCTCCGCTGAATCCCCCGAGGCTTCAGACACCATTCTTCCTGCTTCCTCTGCGCCATCCACTGGGAATTTGAGTGCGATCTGGACAAGGCCCTCTCCAGGACCCGCCCTCCACAAGTCTGTCCTCCCGACATGCTCCAACTTCTGGCAACCTGATTCTGGTGGAGAGCCATGCAGAAGGAAGTTCATGCTTTCATCGCCTCATGCAGTACCTGCGCCAAGTGCAAAACCCCACGCACTTTTTCTGCGAGTCGGCCCTGTACCCTACCCATACCACAGCGGCCCTGGTCTCTCCTTACTCTAGACTTTGTAACGGATCTCCCTTCATTCCAGGGATACACCACTGTTCTCATCATCATGGACCGGTTCTCCAGGGCTGTCAAGTTTATCCCTCTCCTCAAGCTCCCCACAGCATTTTAAACAGCTGAACTAATCTTTGAGAAGATGTTCACGACGTTTGAGATCCCAGAATTTATACATTCAGACCGGGGTCCTCAGTTCTTTTCTGCAGTATGGGCAGCTTTTCTGTAGAAGCTGCAGGTCGCCACTAGTCTCGCCTTGGGCTACCACCCCCAGTCTAATAGCCAACGCGAGAGGGTAAACCAAGAACTAGACAAGTTTCTCCGTTTATACTGAAATAAGAACCCATCCAACTGGTCTCGCGTCCTCCCCTGGGCAGAGATGGCCCAGAACACTCAGAACACTCCTCGACCTGGCTCACGCCCTTCCAGTGCATCCTCAGCTTTCTGCCCCCAGTTCGTCTCATGGGACCACACCCCCTCGGATGCCCCAGATGTGGATGACTGGTTCCGGAGGAGTGAATCCATTTGGGGACAGGTACACTAACCCATTGCTCACACCATCCAGAGATTCCAGCTCAAGGCAAATCATCGGTGGAGTAAGGAACAGGTGTTTCACCCTGGCGACCGGGTCTGGCTTGCGACCCATAACCTGCATCTTAAGGGGAGTACTAAATTATTGTCCAGATTTGTTGGGCCCTTCAAGATTGTTAAATGTTTGAACGCTGTCACTTAACGTTTGTCTCTACCTTCTCACTCACCCTGTTTTCCACATTTCTCTCCTCAGGCCCTGGGTCCCTGGTCCCCTAGCAGATCCGCCCTCCACCGAGCCTCCACCTGTGGAGATTGACGGTGCCCCTGCCTACACGATACACCGCCCCCTGGACTCCCGGAGGCGCGACTCCAATATCTGGTGGACTGGGAGGGGTACGGTCCTGAGGAACGCTGCTGCGTGGACAGCAAGGATTTTCTGGATCCTCTCCTGATCCAGGAATTTCACACAAACAACCCTGACCAGCTCCTCGCCCTCGCAGCCGCCCTCGCAAGTCCTCCTCGGCACCACAACCCATTGGACTGCAACCTTCCTCACCTGGTACAGGTCCTTCGGCGGGGCACTGTCACACATATGGACTGCTCAGGCGATCACACCCGGCCCATTTCACGCTCCCTATCACCGGCATTCTGATCACACACACCTGTTCCTCATTAGTTTGCACACATATATTCACTCCCTTCACCACACATCCTTCCGAAGTCTTGTGGCCTCATACCTCATTACTAAGCCTTCTTTTGATGCTGGACTATCGCTTTACCTACCATGCTTTTGACTGTTGTTCTGCCTCCCTGTTTATGATTCCGTCTCGCCCTTTTTGGACTTGTTTGCCATTCTCTTATTGCATTTTTGTGTATGAACCTCGACTGTTTGATGCTGATTTTTGCCTTTCGCCTATCTAATAAACGGCAGTTTTTTTTCTGCACGCTATGTCTGGTTCCGACTTTTTATGCCGTCGCTACAGATTAATGTGAAAGAATATTAGTATATAAGTATATTAGTATATTAAACCAGAGGCAAATGCTTTAAGAGGCAAAATCTGTACAAACTTATGTACAAGGATCTGTTTCATCAAAGGGCTGCAGCTAAATCTTGAAAACATGTATCAGTTAAAAAGATTAGAGATCATTAGACAAATGGTAAGCATTATACCTTTATAGCTACCAGGAATTTGTCTCGTTATAAAATTTGAGGCACAAAATATGGCATTGAAATGGAACATGTAACCACCATTCAAAACATATCATTATACCTGGAAGTGTAAGTTAAATATTGCTCCTGCCCTTCTGGAATTTTTCTAAAACATAGCTGTCCCTAAAGTTTACAGAGCACAGTGAAAAAAGCACCCAATAAGTAAGTGACAGTTCTGTTGACAGCAATGCTTTGTTGATGACAGTTGTGAGAAATGAATGGACAGACTTGTTGGAGCTGGCAGATTCCAGATAATAGATAAGGAATATTCATTCTACAACTTCAATAATTCTTGTGGGATTTGACAATTGTATCACAAGGATTAGCCAAAATAAGAATGTAACACACTGCTCTGTGTTGCTACAGTTGATGTGTATCCTCTGTACAAACCCATACCAACTCTTCAGTCGCCTGACTTACAGACATCATATTTATGTTCTGTGACATGAAATGAGATGCAAGGGCATAGCACATTTAAAAGTACAGTTGTTGGTTTTCACCTTCTTGCTGAATGGTGTTCAATGTGTTCAAATTGTTGTTCAACTTCAAGCACTCCATAAGCAATATATTGGCCCTAGTATGTAATAAGCTTCCATCAAACCCTACAAGATCAGATTGATTAATTTTATATTAAATGTTGTTCTATTTTTCTTTAGTTTTCCCTTTGCTTGGATCACTTTCTGTTCAATTAGTCATTAGGTATGGCTCCTATGGCTCAGAGGTAAGAGTCAGTTATTTAAAACAGCAGGTCCTTAAAGATGTGGGTTTCTAATCCCAGGTTGGGTTTGCAATGTGAAAGCATGATGCATTAGAGTGTCCTGGTAGGAACTAGCATTATTAATTTGTTCTTATCTGTTTCCTAGTCAGAGTCGCAGGAAGGTCGGTGCCTAGCTGGTGGCACAAGGTGCAGGGTGCAAGTAATTTATCTTCACCAAATCAACATCATGTGGTTAAAAGACGTTCTATGCACAGCAGTGTTTTTTTATTTTCCAATCCACTATCCTGCCTATTCTGGGCGGGGTCACAAGAGGCAGCAGCTTGTACCATAATTAATTTAGTGCAATTATTTTTAAAATTTAATCTTCCTGTCCATAAAGTCCATAAAACCACGGTTAAATATTTGTTCATTTACTGTCTATCAATGAATTGTTTGTTAATAATACAGCTTTTAATACATTTATTAATTTACATATTAAGTGTTCTTTATGACCACCTTTATTTCCACCTTAGTCAGTGTATCATTTAAGAGTTTGTAGTCATTTTTGAAAGTACTGAACATCTGTTACATTTTCACTCAGACATACCTACTGGCAGCTTACACAATTCAGTTCACGTACTGGCCGGTGATTTGGATGTGGTAGGAATGTGGAGTACCTACTCATCCAGGCATGGGGATAAGACAGACAGACACAAATGAATCGGCAAAGGAGAGAGGACTGAATCATGCTCACTAGATTTGTGTGAATCAACACTATAGCCAGTAATCAGAATCAGTTAATGAAAAGTAAAACCAATTACTAGCATTACCTGGGAAATCGTTTATTTCTTCTAAATAAGTACTAAAATAGTTCCACTGTGTTGTATGAATTATTCTGTGTGGTTTCCCTAATTAACTACAAGATGTAAACAATGCTGCAATTTTATTCAGCATCCTAATTCAAAATTTGTCATGTTTACACTAGTGTGAAAGAAGACAAGATAGAGGCAGGCATAAATGCAAATGTAGAGGATTTATTTAAACAAAGAGACATTGTGAAACAGTAGAATACCAAATCAGACATTGGCTGGTTCTGTGAGAGTAGGGCAGATGACACCCACTGTTCCTACAGTAGATGCAGTTGTGCACCTCACAGCACTGACTAACAGTAAGAACAGAAACCAGAAACCTGCTTTTTAGCATTCTTGCCCTTCAGTGCATGACAGGAAGCAATTAAATGACCAAGTTAAGGGCAGGAGAAACATTACTGTGGGTTATCATGAAGTGGAGTAGGAGCACGGTAATCAGAAGCGTTAGTGAAAGCTTTCCCAGCAAAGCACGAGGGCAGCTCCTCCTAGATGGAGTTGAGGTAAACAGAGTCTCCTGTATTAACACATACTGCTAATGTAGAAGCTTGAACAAAATTATATTTTTTAAATAACTGAATAAAAGTAATTTCTATATGTGCACAAAATGCTCAACTTTACTGTGGGTTTGCCATTTCTCAAACAGGATCGTTTATTCTCTAGCGAGTTTCACATTTGGAGGGAATTTTAGCCATTTGTCTAAAGACTGCCAATAAGCCATAGGAACATGTTCACAGGCAGAGTTTTATAACCTTCTCAAAGTCATAATTCATACTTTGTTAAGAAACTTAGTGAGCTCTGCCCTAAAAAAAGCACTGTAACATTGTCCAAAGCATGGTTCAAACACGAGTTATGTGTAGTGGCAATGTGCTTAAACCCTGGTAACTTCTAAATCGAGGAACCAAAGCATTATGGCAACTTGTGTCAAAATCAGGATGAGCCCTGCTTACTTTAGGAGACTTATGTGAAGGGAGTGTCAATGCAGGTATGCTGTATGAAGCTTTGCTGGTGGAGTCTAGACAGGCATAGGGCATATGGGATACTTTGCAGCCTAGATATGGGGTTAAACTTCCATACTACCATTTCCTTGCTGACATCTCCAGCTCCAAAACTGTCCCTGGTAGTCCTGGCACCATAGCCCCAACTTCTTTAACTCAATCTCTAAAACCAGATTCTCAGAAAAAGTCAAGCCCTTCAACCCCAGAGATTGGGCAGGCTGAGAAACATCTGAGGGGGACTCCCAGCTCAGTTTTTAGTCCCCTTTTATTGTCAGTGCACAGAACAGATAAATTGAAAACATCTATGAGCATTAAGAAACATTTACCAAACCGCTATAAGGAGGAAATGAGCATACATTTTAAATAACAAACTAAAAATGGCAAACTACATTAACACAATAAGCAAAGAATTAGAAATAATCAGCAGAAAAGCATGCATGCCATAACAACCTCAGACCTAACTTCCTAATCATAATCTAACCAACCCTCTTCTAGCTCTTCAGATTTGTACTGAGCTTGAGGTCACTTATGAACTCGAACACATAATGAACTTGAAGAACACCCTTGACAGACACTAAACACCACTAAGGATAAGCAACATCACCAACATCTAAATACAGAAACAGTGCCACAAAGGAAGGATTGGGAAACCATCCAGCTGTGACACTTCTAACGTTCGAAGGTGCTCAGTCAACACAACCACTGTGACTAAATGAACACTAAAATCTAGACTGCTCACAACAGTTGGGGGATATTTTATTTAGGATATTTCATTTTGGAATATACCCTAATTGTTGTGCACAGTATATTATGTTCCAGTCTATAAGCTATAGGGTAATAGCCAACATTTCCCATTACTACACACAACTCAGAAGAACACACAGAAGCTATGTATAATGAGTGTCAGAAATCCAAGAGGGAGAGATCAGAACCAAAATCACAAATATCAAACATGATAACAGACAAGCAAATGATAGCCAAGGTAAAATATCTGGCACTGGAGTGAATGACCAAAACAAGTTTTAAACTTGTATTTACAGGATAATCAACTGGAGATTCAGAACAATCTGAGTTTCAAACAAACGTGGAATGTGGTTACAAAACAAAAGCATGAGCCTGACAGCTCCCTTGTGCAGGCTTAGGAAGTAGCACATGTGACGTGCCCATATACAGAGACAAAAACACTGTAATGTGGGTCATAGCAATGTTACAACAATTTTCACGTTTAAGAAATAATTTAGCCAATTATAGATGTGTATAATTTAGTGCTGTGAAATGTAAAATCGTTTAATTGCATTAACCACACAATTCCTTATCGTTTTACTCACAGATACTTATAAATTTGCTACTCAGTCGGACCCCAAAAGTGTCAGTTATTCCTAAAAACACAGTTATACAAGTGGACAATATAAGCTTTAACAAGAATGCATTTATTACAGTTACGTTATTTCCATCGTCTCTTGCTACAACCCAAGATTTTATTGTGACATTATTAATGTATTAACTTGCCTGGTATTGAAAATAACAGGACAAAGACAACAGTTTGAAAAATAACAATTGATAAAGCCCAATGGCCAATATTTACCATAACCATTATTGAAAATTCTCTTTACAAGTTGATGCACAGCAACACACCACACACTTTGAAAATAGCATACATCAATCCTGTTTTTGATGCATACACCCAATTAAAACAGTGCACTATTTTTGGAATATAAAGCTACAAGACATTCATATAATAGGATGCTATATGAAAACAAACAGTACGCATTCATGATTTAACTGAAAGTTGTCTGTGCATTAGCAGCTTGAATAAAACAGCAGGGCATAACATTCAGGCATAATAACATACGTTTTGATCATTTGGTTGAAATGGTTCATAGCTATTCTGTTCAATGCAAAAAAATAAACATGGCCTGCTTCCAAGGCCTGATCATGCATCTATATATATCTTTTCTTTATCTTATCACAAGCAGAACTGGCATGCCACATAATGCTAAAATACAAGAGTTCCCTTCCTATCCTATGAAAAGAATTTGTACCATTTAAAAATAATGCTGGCCACTGAGCTAGACTGTCAAGCAATGACTGTGCCAAGCTGTACCTGTAATACAAACAAGTTTATTGTTGATGTTTAAATTGTTGGTCCCTATTTGAAAAAGAAGTTCTGTCAAAATATTTTACAGGACAGGACATTTTTCCACTGTCTGAGGCAATGACATTTTGGTCAAGGCAAGTGAGGTACCTTAAACTATGTAAATGGCAGTCATGGTCTTATTGTTGCAATAGTGAATTTGTGTAAATAAGCTGTATGATTTTATTACTGTAATTAAGTACGTGACAGAGTAAATATGGTGTTACTCTGTCATGGATAAGAAATTAATAACAATTGAACACTAAAGTCATTTTATCAATTGCAATAACTTTAAGTTACACAAAGTCACGTGCATGTTTGTGGGTAAATACAAAACACACCATTTCTATATCTATATCTCTTCAGTATTGCACCACTATTCATCTAATACAGCTTTCTCTTCTTTTACATATTGTATTCTTTATTTCTCTGTCATGTTCTGATGTTTCTTTTCCATTTCCCATAATCTCTTTCTCTCTGCTCTGATGCTCTTTTTCTGTTTTCTCCCTGCTGTGTTTACTTGTCCCCCATTGCCGTGTTCTTCTTATCCTTCTTATCCTTATTGTTTACATTTTATTTGAACGTCAAATTGTTCCTCATGAGCTACAGCTAGCAAAATAAGTAATTTATACCCTTCTTACTAGCTAGCATGAATAAAGTACAATGATGTTAATGATTCCTATGCAAAATTTTCGAATGCCTTGGCTTTAGTGAATTAATATGTATATAAAAATATGTCTGTTTTTTATCTATGACTGAAAATATGATTCACTTATGTATACTAAGGTAGCAGTAAGGGTTAACTGTCACAGAGTTTTGGGTTGCTAAGTTGTTAAGCCTCACTTAGCTTTATCTCATATTCTCAAATTCAAGACGTACTCTATCCCTCTCCTATCTCCTATCTGTTCCTGCTTGCTCTACTGTCTGTCCGTGTACTTTGCTCCTGGATGTGGATCTTCAAAAAGAAATTTGGAATTACGGAATTAATTAAATGATCTCTCAATGCTACTGACACCATCTTCTCGACGAGAAGCCTTGACTCGGGAGAGCCTACCTGTCCAGATGGAACTTTTGCTGCTGGATACGTGATGGATGCTTGGAAGAACTGGCGGATCAGGTGTATGGCGAAACTTTCCGCTGAGGACAATGAGGATGTATTCTTATTCGGAACCATGATTACGGGGTTTCTGCTGATTTCATTAGGCTTTGCCCTGGTATATTGTGAAAATAAAAAGTTGGATCAGCTGTGCAAAGCCCCTTATCACTGTCCAACATGATCGAGGGTGTAGGAAGAGCCATAGGCACTCAGACTGTGACTTTTACTCACGGAATGAACTCAATCTCTGAGAATCGGTTCTGAACTAAAAACTGGAAAAAATCCTGAATGTTCTGAGTGAAAATTTAGAGCACTCAAGCCAAAACAAGCTTATTATCTGGTTTTCGGCACCCATCTTATCTGTGGTTTGGCCTTGAGGTCGAGCTGCAGTGTAAACTCCTCCAGAGGATTCCGCTGATATGGAAATCTGTAAACCCCCACCCCCATTTTCCTAAGACTGCTTGGGCGTGGCCTGTCTGGAAGTTTCCACTGTGCTATGGTGCTTCGGGGAGTGACTCTTTGGCTCCCCCTCTCTCCCAACTTATGAACACGCTTTCCATTTCTGATTCTCCCCCACAGTCGCATCATGACGAGTCTGTGTGAGCGCTCTAGGTAGCTGCTATATACCGGATGGCCGCTCGTTGTTGCTGTGTTTATCCTCAATCCCTTTGCCCCTTCCTTGTGGTTAGTCTTTCGTCAAATGTCATTATATGTGCTTATGTGCTAAGGAGTTTTTTTTCGTGCTCTCATATTGTACTTTTCTGAGGAAAGTATGTGGGCGGGGCTTTTTTCTCCAAAATCTCCCAATGTTTACCATATTCTAGTTTTCCTAAGGCTACATATTAGGAAAGATGTACACACACACCTTGTTATTGTATGTTCGGACGGGTTGAAGGTTATATTTTCACTTTATATTGTACCTGCTACAATGTATATGTGACAATAAACTAAAATCAATCAATCAATCATATTATCCATTTTGGCTTGTTCTTTTGCCTTCTTGTTCCCTTTTTAGCTATGCTGGTTATTGCTAGTGCAGTCTTAAGATACACTTGTGTTCACAAGTGTGTTCGGTTTTTAGACCCTCCTACCTACGTTTTCTGTTTTCTCTTCCTTATACCGTTCCTCAGAGGATCCTAGCCGATCTTCATTAGTTTTGTGCACTCTATTGCATTATACTGCCATACTGTTGTATTCTCTGTCGAACGAAATCTTATTACATTTACTTTGTATTATATTCTCTATTGTAATTATTCCATTTGGCTTAAGTGTATTTAAACTATTGTTTTAAATGTATAATTTAGGTAGTTTAGTTTATTTCACGTCTATGAAATAATGTCTATTATTTTGTCTATTATATTTAGAGACCAAACTGAAGTGCAACAGAAGTAAATTTCAGTATTCCCTGTCATGATTTTAGTGGGACACAAGTAATATTTTGGTTATAATGAACATATCTGCATTAATACTGAAGGTGGAAAAAAAACAAAACTTTAAAATAAGCTTATTAAAAATACATATCTACATGTTTTTTGCTGGATGTAAAAAAGAAAAATGTTCAGAAGCCTGTGCTGGAGGATACCGTATAACCAATGCAGTGCTATCTGAGCTACCCTACTGAGATTTACTTTAAAAACAAAAATAGAGCTCAGCTCATCTTCTAGCTTCCTCTCTTGTTGAGGTTTGCAGTGTCAAAAGGATGAGAAGGCTTCTCGATCCACAACCTTAGCTTTCCCTCTGGGATGCCCAGATGAGGTCAAGAAAAATGGATAGTTACAGTCTCTCTAGCAGGTGCTCTGTCTGGGATATGCTTAAGAGACCACTTTAACAGGATCCTCTCAATTTGGAGGAGTAGTGGCTGTACTCTCAAATTGACAACCTCATTATTTTATCCGAGAGATTAAACCCGATCTCCCAGGAAGCAAATTTCATCTTTGACTTTCTTAATATTCTTTTGATTATTACCCACAGCTTATTATGATAGGAGCTGATCTATCATACAGCTTCACTACTATGAAAGGACATCGACAGGGAAACTGAACTCTTTTCTCACCTGAAAGTAGCATCCCCATAATTTTAGGAAAACATTTAAGAAATGTAAATAGTATGTAGTATTAGTATGATTGTTTGAAAGTTCAACAGTTGTGAGTCTATTTTACAGACAACAGTAATTGGTGTGTATACACACTGCTTTTATTAATATCAAGAGAACTGTTTATGAAAGATGCCAAAATATTTGTGGCTATTTTACCATTGAACTAAAGGTTCAGTCTTTTAAGATTTTTGATTTATTTATTTGTTTGTTTGTTGTATTGACTCCCAAACAGATGCTGATGGCTGCTATTCCTGTATTAAAAGCCACCAATACTACCCCTGGTAATAACTTCAGAATAATTATATTGTTCATCCAGGTGTTCATTTTGTCCCTAATAAACAAATCACATATATAAAAGCAAACAAAAGTTCAGTTTTCGCAGTCATTTACACTTTTGTTATAACCAATTGCCAGTCACCTCTGCATCAGAGTAGGTACAATGTACTTTTGGGTGTTGTGCTGTTGTTGCCTTTCACCAAACACATTGATTGTAGTTTGATCCAAAAAGTTCAATCTTGCTCTCATTAGACTATAAAACCATTTGACACATGGAATTAGAGGCACAAAACAAGATTCTTTCTTGCTTGAAAGCTTGTGAGACTGTACATGATGTCACATGCACATACCTAACAGTTGCATCCACAAAGCATTGTAAGTCTAAATTGTAATTTAAAGTACAATGTAATTTAAAGTTGCCACAGGCCTCATGATAAGCTCTTATAAGCTTGGTTGCTAAGTAATTAATTAACATATATTTGCATCCAGGTTTACTTTTAAAAGTGGCATTGTAGTATGCAGTATTCCTTAGTATTTTTTAAAGAAAAAAAATAGAGTATGAAATATGTCTTTCATGCTATGTCTATACTGTGTATTTTCACAATACAATTTTTAACCAACTAAAACCTTAAGCTCATTCAAAGTCAATGAGTACAATTAAACACCCATAGCTACAGTGATTAATTTAACACATAACCCTATTTAAAAAATGGGCCATATAGTAAAAATGTGTGGTGCACAAGCATTATTTGCATATTCTTGGTTAAAAAGGAGCGTAAAATGAGCAGCTGTCTGAGGCTGCACAGTAACTAAAGTTCACAAATATTTCAAGTAATATTGCTTGATGATCCAATGTTATAAATCTCATGGGAAATTATTTGTTAGACTTTTTAAATTTTATATATACACACACAGATTATATTATCATATTATATATATTAAACATTGAGTTACAATACTATTATTTTAACTCCATGTTTAATCAGATCACTTTTTTAAATACTGACTGTAATGTGATGCTTAGAATAATTCTTTAGCCATCACCTCTCCTGGCCCTCAGTAGAAGGGACCATCTTTGATCAGACATTGCAGTGGTGCAAAGACTGTTTTTAGTCAGCCACTGATTGTGCAAGTTCTCCTAATTAGAAAGTTAAGAGATGTCTGTCATTTTTATCATAGGTACGCTTCAACTATGAGTCCAGAAAATCTAATTGTAGGATTGTTAAATAATTTATTTGTAAATTATGATGGAAAATAAGTATTTGGTCAAAAACAAACGCTCAACTCAATACTTTGTAACATAACCTTAGTTGGCAATGACAAAGGTCATATGTTTCCTCTAAGTTTCCACACACTTTTTACAGAGCCACTCCTTTGTTGTTTGGGATCATTGTCATGCTGAAAGACCCAGCCACGTTCTATTTTCAATGCTCTCACTGATGGAAGGAAGTTTTGGCTTGGCGTTTTGGTGTTTACTGTGTGTTGCTGATCGTAGCATTTGTCACTTTAGTCCCAGCGCTCTGCAGGTCATTCATCAGGTCCCTCCGTAAAGTTCTGGGATTTTTACTGACCGTTCTCATGATTATTGTGACCCCACGGGATGAGATCTTACATGGAGCCCAGATCGAGAATTATCAATGGCCTTGTATGTCTTCCATTTCTTACAATTGCTCCCACAATTGATTTATTCACACCAACTAGCTTGCCTATTGTAGATTCACTCTTCCCAGCATGGTGCAGGTCTACAATTTTCTTCCTGGTGTTCTTTGACAGCTCTTTGGTCTTGGCCATGGTTAAGTTTGGAGACTGACTGTTTGAGGCTGTGTCTACATGTGTCTTTTATACAGATAATGAGGTAAAACATGTACCATTAATACACATAATGAGTGGAGGACAAAATAGCTTCTTAAAGAAGTTACAGGTCTGTGAGAACCAGAAATCTTGCTTGTTTGTGGGTGACCAAATACTTATTTTCCACCATAAATTACAAATCAATTTTTTGTGATTTATCATTTTTTCTCATTTCTTCTCTCACAGTTAGAGATCTTGCATAATCAGTGGCTGACTAATAATTTTTTGCCCAACTGTATTTGTTTGGTAAACCATTCTCAGAACAGCAACAGTAGTATGTTTGGAGCTGGTGAAGGTGTATCGGGTCCAGTAGTTATTTATCTTGTTCATTAAGGTCACAATTCTAGGCAAATACTGTAGATTCTATTTAAACTAGTTACACAACAAAACAGTTTCATGAAACTGTTGTAATGTTTTTTTATTGACAAACAGGAGCATTCTAAGTTTATAAATTACTATTTACTAATGATTTTTTAAATCTTTAATAACAAAAACAAAGCAAAGTTATGGTTATTTTGCTATATATACTATAAACAATTTAGCTAAACAATTGAATGTATTTTATTAACATGTTTTGAATTAAATAAAACAAAGAGTGTGTGGACACCACTTCTCAGGCTTTGGAGAGGGTGTGATTCTTCTGAAGGCTCCCAGCATGTGTTGCATAATCCAGTATGTTATGACATATAAGTGTTATTATAGCATTTTACTTCCTTGTCCATAGTTACCTGTGCTTCAGTTTTAATAGTATTGTGTATTCATTTTTATGGTGATTATGCTATTTGTCTACTATGAGCCAGTGTGCAGGCTCATTTAGGACTCACTCACTTACACTTTCTTATCTGATTTATCCTGGACAGGGTCACAGGAAAGCCAGTATCTAGCCGGCAGTATAGGGCTAAATGCAGGAACCCCTAGAAGGGGTGCCAATCCATCGTAGGGCACATACACTCACACAACAGGGAAAGTTTAGAGACGACAATTAACCTAGCAAGCATGTTTCTGGACTGTGGGAGAAAGCCAGACATGTGGAAGACATGCAGATGCCACACAGAAAGTACCCAGACCACCCTGGACCCAGGACCTCTTGCTATGAGGTGACAGTGCTACCCACAGAGTCACACGCTCATTATTTCCTACCCTTAAATAAGCCTGAATATCTTTCGTTTGTGCATTTGTGGTTATTCTAATAAAACTTACAATAGGTCTATCTGGTGAAATGTTAGCAATTTCATACTATAAGTTTTATTAAAGACGGATGGGGGACAAATAGTAAAAATGCTAAACAATGTGTTTTCATTACAGCCCCTATTCAGCTGTTATAAAAATAAAACATGGCAGCCGAACTGAATTATCACAGACACCCTCAACTTAATATTTGGTTGCACACCCTTTTGAAATAATACCTGAAATCAATCGCTTATAACCATCAAAAAGCTTCTTGCACCTCTCAACTGGAATGTTGGATCACTCTTCTTTTGCAAACTGCTCCAGATCTCTCATCTTTGAAGGGTGCCTTCTCCCAACAGCAATTTTAAAATCTCTCCACAGGTGTTCAATGGGATTTAGATCCGAACTCAATGCTGACCACTTCAGAACTCTAAAGTGATTTGTTTCCATCCATTTATGGGTAGCTTTGTAAGTATGTTTGGGGTCATTGTCCTGCTGGAAGACCCATGACCTAGGACGCAAACCCAGCTTTCTGACACTGAGCACTAAATTAAGGGCAAAATCCTTTGGTAATCTTCAGATTCCATGATGCCTTGCTTACAGTCAAGGCACCCAGAGCCAGAGGCAGCAAAACAACCACAAACATATTTAAGCCTTCACCATATTTGACTGTAGGTATTGTGTTCTAGGCCGCCCATGAAGGATGGGTCCCCTGTTGAGTCTTGGTCCTCCCAAGGTTTCTTCCTACCATTTTAGGGAGTTTTTCCTCGCCACTGTCACCCTAGGTTTGCTTAACTTGGGATTGGCCTTTTAGATAATTGTATAACTGTAAAGCTGCTTTGAGGCAATGTAACGTTGTAAAAAGTGCTATATAAATAAAATTGAATTGAATTGAATTCTTTTCTTTGTAGGCCTCATCTTGGTCTTGTCTGCAAGACAAGATCCACAAAGATGTTTTGCCAGAAGGATTTTGGCTTACTCACATACATTTTGGCAAACTGCAGTCTAGCTTGTTTATGTATCTGTCCTCCTGGATCTCCTGCCATAGCTTTTCATTTTATTCAAATTTAGATGGATAGTTCGCACTAACACTGATGCACCTTAAGCCTGCAGGACAGCTTAAATGTCTTTGGAACTTGATTGAGGCTGCTTATTCACCATCCGGACTATCCTGTGTTGCAACCTTTCATCAATTTTTCTCTTTCATCCACATCCAGGAACAGTAGCTACAGTGCCATGGGCTGAAAACTTCTTCATTATGTTGCACACTGTGGACAAAGGAATGTCAAACTCTCTGGAGATGGGCTTGTAACCTTGGGATTGTTTATACTGTATTTTCATGTCCTCAGACAGTTCTGTTCTCCACTTTCTGTTCACCATGCATAGTGTGGCACACACAGACACACAATGCATATATTGAGTCAAGGGTTTCAGGTGTGATTTTTATATTGCTTGCCTGAGGTGAGTTTAAATGAGCATCACATGCTTGAACCAAATGCATTTACCCACAATTCTGAAGAGGTGCCAACAATATTGTCCTTCTCATTTTTGGAATTTTTCATGAAATTATATCATGTTGAGCTTTGTTTCTGTTTTTTTTTATGTGTTGTTCCAATACGCACAAAGGAACTAAAGATGTGTATAACAAAATGTATAATTGCAATACATTTCTGGGATAAGTACTTTTTCCACATTTTCTGGAAGAATTTCTGGGGTGCCAACAATTTCGGCCATGACTGTATATCATGGCAACTGTCAAGGCATTCAAACATTGTAAGAGTAATGTACAATTCAGTCACTACTGACTGTAGATTGTCCAATCTGTGTTTAGCTGTCCAGTGCCTGATGTTGTTTTGACTGAAATAACACTATTTACTCGGTCTCACGACCACCTGCTGCCCTAGTAAGGCACAAGTGCTTCCTGCCATGGTAATTTGTCCAGTTAGTAGCATAATAATCTGGCTTTCATGGCAGAACATAGTCAGTCACTGTATCTGCACTTCATTTCACTTCTGCTATAAGCTGCTGAATGGCAGTGAAAGCAATTTCTTATGGAAATAAATTAATGTTTAGGTTGCATCCCTGCTCCAATCTACACACAAACATATACTCACCATCTATCTATCTCAGCTGCATTTAGCCATCAGCCAAGGATTATATATAATGTGTCATATATAAAAATATCAGAATTAAAAATGGATATAGCGAGAGAGAACTAGAGAGAAAGAGAGAGAGAGAGAGAGAAAGAGAGATATATTAATGTGTCAAGACTATCAGATGGATTTTGGGATGAACAGAATATAATAATACACATCTAGTCAAATTTGGGACAAAACATGCTATGTAAGAATATTAAATTAACAGGAGAAGAGTGGAGTGTGGGCCAAAAAGGGAAAAGATCAGAGTAAGTAAAACACATCAGTATGTTATCATAAAGCTAACATAAACAATGCTTTTTCAAAAGCAATAATCCTTTCCCGTTTGCCTTTATAAACATCTGACCATACGCAAACATAATCATAGATTTCATTATACATTCAGTAAAATGCAGAGTATATCAACACCCCATGATAGTATCGAGTTCACAAAAAAATATTACCCCCAATTTTTTTGAGCTGCCAGTCTATACCCCTACTTAATCAGGTCACTTAATCCAGCTTTTCTGATACTTCAATGGCCTACAACAAATGTGACCAGAACAAAAATATCTCAAACAAGGACAGAACTAAACACACCAAGACAAAACAGGGAAAAATTAAACAAACTGGCACAACCCACTGGAATGTAGAAGAGTCAGCAGGTCTGTGTGGGTCATACCTAATGGGTAGTCCATGAGGAGGTCTCTGTTAGTCATACAGGGCCCTCGGTGATGCCTTCCAGAGGCAGGCTGGTGGCATTGTCTGTGGTCGGAGAGACCTCTTGGGAGATCGGTACGTGCTGGGTGGTGCTCGGTGCCAAGCTTGCATAAGGCAGGTGGCAGTCTGTGTGGAGAAACGGTGGGTAGTGCTGCCGGTAGCAGATGTATGCAAAGAACAAGCCAATCACACCACCAACAAAGGCGTCTGGGAGGAGGAAAAAAGTTTGGAAGGTCACTTTGCAATCACTTTCTGCATTTGTTTTGTTTTTTTTTTATTTATGAATTTTAATATGTAAAATTTAAATAAATGTAAATGTGATTTTTTTTTCCATTTTTTCAGTGTTAATCTAATGAAGCGAGCAGGAGCCTATTTTCATTATGTCCTATTAGAAAATCCCTGGGCAGGGGCTTGTTTATCACATGTACCGCCACACATGCATTAGGTCATTTACTGTACCTTAGGTCATTTATCTTATACCATTTTTCTTGGTCAATCATTTATTGATAAGCACTATTATACAAACAATAAAAAACTTAAATTTAAAGTAATAATTTTATAATTTCAAATTAAATTCATAATTGTCATTCATAAATAGAGTTAGTAAACTTAACTACTCCATACATAATAGAAGAATTCCCGATATTGGGAGTTCCAAGAGTTAGGGTTGACTGTACCTATACAGCTACTAGCCCTCAGAGTAATAAAATAAAACAATATATCTACATTGTCGCTTTAAATGTTGTCAACAGAGAAGGGCAAATTTTTCTTAAAGTTGATTTTCAACAACAAAAGTCAAATTTACAACCATTTTCATAGACCCATATTCATAGGCTGCATCATGATCTTGATTTTTAATCATTTAAAAACAAATATAATAGAATTTGTAACAGTCTTATTATTAATAAAGTTAAATTTAGCTGCATAGCAATACATCTACTTCAGTCAGTTAATCAACTGATATTTCATTTTCAGCCGTACACCAGAATCAATCATAGTTCTTCCTCAGAACTGTGAAACCATAGACAATACTAGAGATTCACTCAAAGGGACATCACAAAACACTGTTGTCAAGTGTTGATCTAAGTACTGTTAATTGATTCTGAGATGATGTAGTCTGTCTACAATTTGCACACAAATTTCAATACTCTTACACAGATCAGTAGATGTCTATAGTACACAAGATCACACACAAACACACCATCTTAGATCATCGGAGAACAGAGAAAAGATCCATCTGTGATATCTAAGCATACTGAGGCCACATCATACTGCTTTTGATTGTTTGTATTGATTGTTCTTACTTTGTAATTACTTTGTAATTATATTTTCTGAACTTTCCATTTGTTCAGTGTACTTTGCAGGGTTTTAAGTTCTGATGCTATTCTTTCTCAGATAGACAGAAGGCTACTTGACACTGGACATGGCTATAAAACAGAATTAGATTATGTTCTATTAGGTATAATGAATCTAATGAATACTTACAGATTACAGATAGTATCTTAGCAGTACTTGTCATCGCTGTGCCTTCAGCTGTTTGCAAGATTTCTTACTTCTATAGATAACTGTGTTTCCAAAAGAATTACATACAATCTAAACATTCCACATTGTAGCTTCAGACAGAACAAAATCAGAATTGTCTCTAATTAATATTCTACTTTATATACCCCAATTTTCATCAATGGCTACAAAGGCAATTGGCTACAATCCGTAAAGGTACAATTCAAGAAACTCTTCAGACGCTTTTCACTTTTTCACACTTTGTTGCTTTGTTGATGTCTTGTGCTATTCAGACCTTTGACCTACTACTTTTTGAAATACAGCTTTGGGAGCTTCCCATTTCTCTTGATCATCTCTGAAATATTTCTATACCTAGAAGTTCAATTGATTGGAACGATTGGAAGGACACATCTGTTTATATAAAGTCTCACAGCTAACAATGCATATCAGAGCAAAAACCAACCCATGAGGCTTAAAAAACAGACTGTAGAGCTCAGAGATAGGATTATGTAGAGGCATAGATCTGGAAAAGGCTACAAATAAATTCTGCTGCTCTGAAAGTTCCCAAGAGCATAAAGGCTCATGATGTATCATGTTAAGGGCGTGTTTGCCATTGGCTGGAATAGGTAGAATGGTCAGGCTTGAGGAACAGCTGAATAGAGAAAAGTACAGAGATATTCTTAATGAAAACCTGAGCCAGAATACCAAAGACCTTACACTGGGCTAATGGGCAGACAGTGCACACAGCCAACACAGAAACAGATTTAGGAACAACATTCCACTCTGCCAAAAGCCCTTCCACTAAATTCTAAATACTTATGACAATATTTCAGCTTTTTCTTCTCAAAAAGTTCTGTTTTCACTTTTTCCAACATAACATGTAAAAAAAGGGTCTGAATACTTGAATGCATAATAAAAGCATTGTTTTGTTTAGCATGCTGTGGTTTTATCAAGCTTTGTGTATTAGCCAGTAGTATTTCACAGACATGTAAGAATGGATTCTATTAAATAAAAATCCTGGAGTTCAGTGGTGCTCAGCGAAAATGACAATGGATATAACAACAAGACAATGGTCCATAGCGACCTCAAAATGAACCTTAAACTACATCAAAAGCATGATTTATGAGAGGCAATGCTGCTCAAAGTTTAATAGTGTAAAAAGCCACACTGTCAAAAGTGCCAGTACTGCAAACTGAATGCTGCCGAGAACTTTTATATTACTAGTTTTCTGCTCATCCATATTTAATGGACAACAATCTTTTCATCCAATACACAAACGATGGATGTGATGTGTGTTGGAAAAAATAAAATGTGCCCTGTGTTGTGTTTAAAAGTCCACCTGTAAAAGGGTTGGAGATTGACATATAACATAATAAAGCTTCAATCAGGACAACATTCAGCTCTGCAATGCAGTGACTGACCTGTATTAATCATTTTGCAAATCTTTGATTTACACTGCAAAAACACAAAAAACACAGTCAGGTATGAACCTGGACATACTTGCACAAAAAAAACCATTTTATTTCATTCATATTCCTTCATTCACTATGTTCACTATATTCTAATCCGTTTGATCCTGGACAGGGTTGTAGGAGAGCCGATACCCAGCCAGCAGCACAAGGTCCCTAGACAGAGCCCAACCCATCAAAGGGGAAAACAAAACGTTCGTAAACTGAACACACACTTCAAAGATGCAAGGATGATAATATTACTGGCTTAATCCACACACAAGCACACACTTAAACTGGGATACTTTAGAGACCCTAGGTGAAATACCACACATTTGACTAAAAGAGTAATCCCACATAAACATGCAAAGAAGAATATGTCCCACATGCCAATACTCTGAGCCAGAACACTTAATTGCAGTATTTAAATGCGTGTTTATGGAAAATTAGACTGCAAAGGCAGCTGGAGTGTCAGTAATGCACATTGCACAGGTGTTTTGCTTGTACTTTTCTCACCTTGCCAATGGTGTTTATAGTCACAGGTGCGAGACAGGGCGATCATCATGGCACTGTACAGGGGCAAGATCATGGCACAGAGACGCCAGCTACGCCCACGCCCACTCTCTGTAAAACAATGCAGCTTTCCTGCCAGGTAGAAGGAAGTAAACCCCAATCCAGCAAAAGCAACTGTAAGAAAAAGGAAAATTAAGCAGTTTGAGAGATGCAGGTGAAACAAGACAAGGAATATGACAAAATTTTAAAGATCAGTTAGGATCATGAACTTGCTAAAAGAGAAACATAAAAGAAGAAGAAATAGGAAAACAATAACCCTAAGAAATAGACAGAAGAGAGAAAAAAGATAAACAGAAGAGCAAAGAACACAGAGAACGTGACAGGCAGAAAGAGATAGGGAATGACAGGGTTAAAACTATGTCATGGAGAGGGCCATTATGGATGACTTCATATTTTAATTGTATATGCTATAATTCCAGTAACATCTCTTATTTTTAGATCTTTTTTCGATTCTGGCACTTGTTCTTTCCAACTCTTTATTTAACAGTTACAACTTTAAGTGGATGGTGTGATGGTATTCCTTTTGCATTAGTCATGAACATATATGCACATCATGCACTGCCACATAGCTACATAGTATGCAAAGCAGACAATTGCCTGGGGCTGAACATTAAAGTAGTCACTAAAGTCTCACTTAGGTCTATGGAAATGGAAACATGACCTCACCCAAATATCTCAAGTAGGCCATGTATAGCAAAATAAAAAAAAACCCTGCTGCCAACTTGTTAGTATTTTGAGATATCTGCATACTGAGAAGCAAAGAGTCGTGGAAATTGTGCTTTAAATAATAATGTTTATATTAAGTCAACATAATGTTGCAGCAGTTACCCAAACAGTCTCGTTAGCTTGGCTTGGAGCATACATATAACAAAAGTTAAACTGTTGACCAACTGCTCTTTAGCGCATCCATGATAAAAACGAAGGTTTAATGAGATGGCTCCTTGACCTGACATCGTTTATTTTTATAGCTACTCTAAGCAATTGCACCTGTATAGCAATAAAGTATATTAGTGCCAAGTAAGCATGCACTGGAGTCCAAATATGAGTATGATTGCTAATAATTACAGTGTACTTTATTTTACCATATACAGCGCATCCAGAAAGTTTTCAGACCGTTCACATTTTCAATGTTTTGTTATGCATGTTACAGCCTTATTTTGAAATGGATTAAATAAATTTTCCCCCTCAACATTCTACACACAATACTCCATAATGAAAAAGTGAAAAGTATTTGTTTGAATATTTTGCAAAGAATACAAAGACCAACGAAAATAACATATACATAAGTATTTACAACCTTTGCTCAATACTTAGTTGAAGCACCTTTAGCAGCAATTACAGCCTCCAGTCTTTTGAATATGATACTACAAGCTTGGCACACCTATTTATGGCCAGTTTCTCCCATTCATTCGTTGTAACCTCTGAAACTCCATCATGTTGGATGGGGCATGTTGGTGCACAGCCATTTTCAGATCTCACCAAAGATGTTCAATCGAGTTCAGGTCTGGGCTCTGGCTGGGTCACTCAAGAACATTCATAGACTTGAGTTCTTGAAGCCACTCCCTTGTTATCTTGGTTGTGTGCTTAGGGCCACTTTCCTGTCGGAAGCAGGAACGCTTCTAAAGCAGGTTTTATACAAGAATGTCTCTGTACATTGCTGCATTCATCTTTCTCTTAACCCTTATTAGTTTCTGCTGCTGAAAGACAACCCCACAGCACTATGCTGACACCACCATGCTTTTGGATCGGTGAAGTGCTGCAGATAATTGTTGTCCTTCTGGAGGGTTCTCCTCTGTCCAAAATGCAAAGCTCAAGCACTGTCAGAGTGACCCTTGGGTTCTTGGTCACCTCCCAGACTAGACCCTTCTACCCCGAGCAGCTGGGGGATCAGCTCTAGGAAAAGTCCTGGTGGTTCCAAACTTCTGTCATTAACAGATGATGGAGGTCACTGCACTCATTCACATAAAGACATCAGAACAAGGCTGTGCTAATGTTGGAGCAATAAAGTGAGATACAAAATATCAGACGCAAAGCATTATGTCATTAATTCTTAACTTCTTGGCAGCTGCTTTTTCCTCCCACAGTTGTACTACTCAATTGAGTGACAAAGACTAAGACCAGATGTCCCACGATTTGTTGCCCAGGAAACAAAAGAATAAATGTGCCTTTTTGCTATTACATTTTTCTCTGACAACATCCAAGAAGTGACCTAGTAGAGTTATTTAAAACTTTTGTGAGTAGTTTAGAAAGTGGCTTTTCAGGTACTTTTTTTTTGCAGAACTCTGCAATGGATTGATGTCCTGTCCAGGGTTTATCTCTACCTGTAACCAGTGAACTTCTAGCGGGTAAAACAGAAAAAAAAAGCTTTTACCTGAAGCCACAGCCATTCAATGTTAACAGACTGCACCTGGGCAACACTGTATATAAACTGGCCAAGAACCATCAGAGCTTTTTCTTTACAATAAATAGAATGATTGATTTTGTCTGACAAAAGAGAAAGAAAACACATAAAAGAAAAAGAAAGATGTTTAGAGGACAGTAAACACAGAGAAAATCTAAGGAAGTGAAATAGTAGTTTCATGAAATGTTACAAGTGCTTAAGTATGCCAAGTAACTTAAATCCACGCTTAAGTTAAAAATACTGAATATGGAGAAGGGAAAACAAGAACCTAAATGAAAATATTTAAGATGAAAGTACAACACCAATTCCAAGGAAGTTGGGACGTTGTGTGAAACAAAACCAGAATACGACGATTTGCAAATCCTTCTCAACCCATGTTCAATTGAATACACTACAAAGAAAATCTACTTAATGTTCAAATGGATAAACTTTATTGGTTTTTTTTTGCAAATATTCACTAATTTGGAATTGGATGCCTGCAATATGTTCCGAAAGAGTTGGGACAAGGGCAACAAAAGACTGGGAAAGTTGAGAAATGCTCAAAAAACACCTGTTTGGAACAGGTGAGTGTCATAGATCTATTATATTGAGAAACTGTATTTATATTTTATGTTTAATATTTACTTTAAGATACCTGTTTGGCTGTCATTGTTATGTACTGTACTCTAGTAAATAAATATGATTATTTTCTATTTTTTAATTTTCCTAAAATTTTCCAATTTCAAACGGAAATTCTGTTTTTTAACAAGAATATATTTCTGAGCAAATTACAGGTTATCTGATAGTTTTATTTAGAAATGTATATGAGCTTTGTGGCTCACTGACAGTGGGTAGGGATTAGCCAGTTCATCTTTCTGTAGGTTTGTTGGAGGCTGAGGAAGTAAACATGGATTAAAAAAAACAGTTATTTGAGCAAATACACAGACGTTCTTTGACACACAATGTAATGTAATGTAATAATGCACAGAATGTATTATCAGCAAAAGTCTGGAACACTACCAGATTACAGTGGCTTCAGCTATCATTTAATCTAATTGTTGGTAACCTGTCTAAATCACATTCAGGAAATGAATACATGTAAATTGCTACACTATTAAAACTACTGTACATTTTCACACTGGTTTATAATTCTCATCAGTGGATTCATCATAACTCTGCCAAGCACTTCTGAATTATGTCATCCAACTTTCCAGCCACTTATCTCCATAATTCAGGGTTTTAAAAAGCCCCTATAAACCTTCTCCATTTACTTGCCCCTTTGAAGCCATTACTTTATATCTTAGAATAGAACCTGGACCTCCATACTAAAGCTCTGCCCCCTTTATGGTTCCAGGAGCCCTCCTTTTTTAGTTGAGTGTATTATTAGTAAACAGGGGTTAAATAATTGTTTAAGTGTCTATAAAATACATTTAATATCCCAGCCCTTCTCTCCATTTTTAAGGTGAAACAATCATCCCTTCACAGTGTAGCATTTAAGGCTGCCGAGTTCAAAGAACTGCAACATTTAGCACAAGGACTGCATGATAAGTTACCAAAACTGCATGTTTTTTCCTGTGAAGGGCATAACAGTAGTTAAGATATAAGTCCTACAGAAAAAGATCAACCGTGTATGTTTACTCTAATTGGCAAGATCTAAACAAAAATTCATGTTAATCATGCCTGCTTAGTTAAAGCTACTGGTATGTAGTTTGCTCATTTACATACTGGATTGCAGATTTCATATACAGGTGCTCCATAATTTACAATAGGTTAACGTTCCGACAACCCACCGTAAGCTGAAAGTACTGTAAACTGATAATTTACTATATAATGTATGTATATCATCTGAAACATGCTGAAAATGATTACATTATGTTGCAGTTTGGCAAAATCATTAACACAAATCCTATTTCATAACAAAACTTTGACTATGTCATGTCACTACTTGTCTACTAAATATTGCATGTGATAGTGAAAAACATTAAAATAATGGTTAGTCCATTGGTGCTGCTATGCAGTATCCTATTGCACATGATTTAAAAAAAAATCCTTATCTGAAAAAAATTCTAAATTTAGAATATGGTTTCTGCTGCATCTGAATTCATGTTTATTATAGTAATCGTATTGTAAAGTTGAAACATTGTATCAATCATAATCCAAGGAGCACATGTAAACAGATCTAAACTTAAACTTAAAAAAAAACATTCACTCATGTACCAGTAAAACATGACTTACACCTTACACCAAGAGGTACAGTAATTTTAGAGAGTCCAGAACCTAGACCGTGGTGGTCTAGAGTTTAAGGTACTGGACTATTGGACTAATTGGTCCGTGGTTCAATTCCCATCGCTGCCACAATCTGCCACAGTTGGATGCCTGAGCGAGGCCCTTAATTCCATTGTAAAAATGTAAGCGAATGTATGGCTCGCAAATCAATGGTAAGTTCTATTATTCATTATGACAAACAAAACTTCACAAAAGCATTTCCTAATGGTATTTTCACATCAGCAAGAAGGTAAAAATTAGAACTTGCAAAGTTTTTGGAATTTATCGTGTTCTATTTCTAAGTTACACACAAGAATATACAAGCACTGTCTCATGCAGTAATGAGCTGTAAGTAAAAGTCAGTCAGTCTGAATAAGTGGTAATTCTTAAATGTGCTTCACATTATTCACTTGAGCAAAGCTTTTGCACACAGCTAAAAATCAAGTGAATTTCTTCTGAAGATATTAGGCATCTCAAAGTAATCACAGAGCATGATTTTAATAATTTGAGCATATTTATAAATCACACTGATTCTTTCGAGCCCCAAGGAGAATCGTTAGGTGTTGCCGGGCTATAAATACAACATCAAAGAATGTGAATCACTTTATGAGAATGTGTGTTATCAGCTGCTTACAAGGCTATATTGGTTTTATTTATTTTTGACACGCTTATATATCTACAGTACTGTATGCATATATAGTACTGTATCTGTGTGAGAGAGAGATGGAGTGTGTGTGTGTATTTAACCTGCCCTTTACTCTATCCCACTTATTGCTTTGATTGCCCACATTAATATGCTGTAGACTGTACCCAGTGTTATTCATCCTCTGCTCATTACTTGCTCCCCCTTAGGAATACTACCACTTCAAATTAGAAGAATCATGCAGTAATGAGCTGTAAGTAAAAGCCAGACATTCTGAATAAGTGGTAATTCTTAAATGTGCTACACATTATTCACTTGAGCAAAGCTTTTTGCACACAGCTAAAAATCAAGCGATCTTCTTCTGAAGTCAGTAGGCATCACAAGGCAGCCAGACAGCATCAGTGGAATCATCATATATCAGTATCTATACATCATAATAATTCTATCAAAGCACGAGGAGAAGCATTAGGTGTTGCTGAGCTATAAATACAACATCAACAAATGTAAGTAACTTTATGAGAATGTGTGTTATCAGCTGCTGGTAAGGTTATGTTGTTTTTATTTATTATTGCAACACTGGCTCATATAGCTACAGTACTGTGTGCATACACACTATGGCCACCTTATTAAATATACCTGTTCAACTGCTCGTTATTGCAATTATCGAATCAGCCAAAGACATGGCAGCAACAACCATCCTTTCAGGCACATGGTCAAGACGTCATGATGAAGTTGAAATCGAGGACCAGAATGAGGTAGAAAGTTGATTTAGGTTACTTTGAATGTGCTGTTGTTATTGGTGCTAGACGGATTGGTGTTTCATAAATCTGCAAGGATTGCAAAAAAACATCACTGGAAATGTATCCAGCCAGCAGCATTTACGTGGTCAGGAATAATACTCAAGTAGACTGTTGTGTTTAAACAATGTGCATTTTATATGAATTGGCTCAGTATCCCAGGAAAATAACCACCACCTGCTGGAACCGAGAACATAAGGCAGGATGGCTACATGCTTTCGTGTCTTTATACGAAATTCTGACGCATGATGTCACATCAGTTATGCCAAAGCTTTTCAAACGTTCTCCAGCCAATGTCTGTGATTGTAAAAGAGTGACTATTTGAGTTACTGTTGATATATCCGCTCAAACCTGTCTGGCCATTCTCCTTTAACCTCTGACCAACAACAAGGCTTTTTTAACCAGAGAACTGCTTATTTTCTCTTTTTTGGCCCATTTTCTATAAGAGATGCGTAAAAATCCCAGTAGATCAGCAGTTTCTGAAATACCTGTCTATCTATCAACAACCATCCCACACTGAGTCACTTAACTCACCTTTTGTGCCCATTCTGCTCCTCAGTTTGAACGTCATCAGGTTGTATGTATGCCTAAATGTATCGAGGTGCTGCCATGTGATTGGCTGATTCAATATTTGCATTAACAAGCAGTTGGACAGGTGTAGTTAATAAAGTGGCCGTTGAATGTCTCCGCACATGAACAATTCAACAGTGGGGCTTACATAAGCATTGTTGCTGATCAAGTTCATCCCTTCATGGCAGCTGTTAACTCTATGACAGATGGGCAGGGCACTTTCTGCAGGACGATTCAAAATGCCACAAGGTTTATATAGTCATCAGTTGGTTCCAGGAACATAAGAATGAGCTCTCACAGTCCCCAGATCTTAATCCTATAGAGCATCTCTGGGACAAGATGGAACAGGCTGTTCAGAGCATGTCAGTACCTTCATCTAATTTGCACCAATTACAAAAAGAAATCATCTTTGCATGTGTCACTTTTTCTGCTGAACAATTTCAACACTTAATGGAATCTATGTCATGACAAACTGCTGTGGTTCCAACGCTACTAGATGGGTGATTCATATTTATATAGGCCGCTAGTTCAAATGCTTTACAAATCATGTAACTCAGCTTCAGTTCCAACTGATATATGTCTGATTAGACACTGGGTCTTGCAACAAGAGGATGTAAACTGAGAGAGAGGCTAATTAAGCTAATTAACAGAGGCTAATTTTGGGTAGTCTACCTCTTGGTGGTGCCCAGCATTCACTTGAGCTGGCATGGACTCCACAAGTTTGTGCAAAATCTGAAGATCTATTTTTATGCAACAATGGTTTTACAATATTAGACAATAAAGACTGTATGCCAGTCAGTTGCAAGTCTATAAAGGACTGCTAGCTGATGATTCCCTGACCGATGACCCCACACTCAGACACACCCAATTATGTCTTCATGCGATGCTGGCCTAACCATCAGGCAAGCATAATATATATCGCTGCGCCACCCATTCACACTGGTTTAAACGTTATTTTAAATTATAACCACAACACCACTTAGAGGAGACCATGCCCTTGTTGTGTTGGGTTTAATATCTTAAAAACCAACACTGCCTAAAATGTGCCTTTCATTCAGCACACCCCATACTCAAAATCCAGTGTGATGCATAATCAGCCCAAGTAAATTACATTTAAACCGAAAGCCTGAGTGCTTTTTCACTATTATGTGAAACAAGTGATTCTTTAAGAGACACTATATAGATATATATATATATATATATATATATATATATATATATATAGCACTACAATTACTGTACAGTGGTGAACAGATCAGCTAGCCCTTTCTCTCACTGAGAAACAGGGCTTAGTTTACTCTGTATGTCAGAATGCTGAACAGCAGGAGGATAAGGGGTGAAGTATGATGGCCTTGACTGAACATGTTTTAATAAGACTTGCTGTTTACAATCTCTAAGTTTTTGACATGTGTTGCAGGTTTAGACAAATATGCCTTGGAATGATCAAAAATGTATCACTCCAGATTTTTTGAAATAACATCCACCATAGCCCTATCCTCTTATTTTCTATCCTACGATCCCAATAAGTCAGCAGCATATTTTTAGAACATTTTAAAGGGATACTTCACGGCTAACAGTGCACCAGAGCCAACTGGGACAAGCTAATATATATCTCATTACCATAGTTCTTATTTGCATTTTCATTAGCAGCAATGCTTCCAATGTGTGGTGTGGTATTATTTTAAGAGCATCAGAGGAAAGATCAATCAGTCAATCAATCAAAAATTTATTTATACAGCGCTT
>JAUZST010027245.1:0-30241 GCA_034779995.1 Parotocinclus haroldoi | reverse complement strand
CTGTGTGCTTAGGGTCATTGTCTTGTTGGAAGGTGAACCTTTGGCCCAGTCTGAGGTCCTGAGCACTCTGAAAGAGGCTTTCATGTCTGTACTTGTCCGCATTCATCTTTCCTTCAGTTGTAACCAGTCGTCCTGTCCCTGCAGCTACAAAACACCCCCATAGCATGTTGCTGTCATCACCATGTTTCACTGTTGGGATTGTATAGGGCAGGTGATGAGCAGTGCCTGGTTTTCTCCACACATACCTCCTAGGATTAACGCCAAAACGTTCAATCTTTGTCTCATGAGACCAGAGAATCTTATTTCTCATAGTCTTTCGTGTGTTTTTTGGCAAACTCTATGCGGGTTTATATACGTCTTGCACTGAGGAGAGGCTTTCATCAGGCCACTCTGCCATAAAGTTCCTACTGGTGGAGCCTCAGTGATAGTTGACTCAGTGGAACTTTCTCCCTACTGCATCTCTGGAGCTCAGCCACAGTGATTTTTTGGTCATTCTTTACCTCTCTCACCTAATATTGCTCAGTTTGGCTGGACAGCCAGGTCTAGGAAGAGTTCTGGTCATTTCACTGTGCTCTTAGGAACCTTGAGTGCTGCAGATTTTTTGTAAGCTTGGCCAGATCTGTGCCTTGCCACAATTCTGTCTCTGAGCTCCTTGTGCAGTTCCTTCAACCTCATGATTCTTATTTGCATTAACATGCACTGTGAGCTGTGAGGTCTTATATAGACAGGTGTCTTTCCTAATCAAGTCCAATCAGTTCAGTTAAACACAGCTGGACTCTAATGAAGGAGTAGAACCAATATATCACAGCAGTTATAGTGTCACAGCAAAAGGTCTGAATATTTATGACCATGTGATATTTCAGTTTTTCTTTTTTAATAAATTTACAAAAATTTCTACATGTCTGTTTTTTTCTGTCAAGATGGAATACAGAGTGTACATTAATGAGAAATAAAATCAACTTTTTTTGATTTTAGCAAATGGCTGCAATAAAACATAGTGAAAATTTTTATAAGTCTGAATACTTTCTCACAAAATTAAGGGGATATTTCATTATAGGATATTTAGTTTTGAAATATGCCTTAATCTTATTTTCCTCTCATTTGTTTACTCTGGTTCTCTCTATCCATCATTTACTATTATTGGTCTCTAGGATGAATTTTCTGCTGACACCTACTGGGCTTTTCAGCTCAGCTACAGGTCTGATTTTGACCATTAATGGTTTGTTTATAGACTCATATCATGCACTAATCTGTTCATGACTCATGAAACATATTGTACTGTACAGTCTCATGGAACTTTTGAATAAATCTTCTATTAAGGTGAACAGCTTACTGATGTCAGTTTTGTTATTCTTACTACGACTTAACTTTATCCTGGGGATTCTGAAAGTCTTTCATAAGAGTTATTGTGTATATCATTGCTAATATCAAGACCATATACTATAATTTTTCTTCCTGTAATGCTTATACATCTATTATCATTACAATTTTTATTATACCACAGATTTTGTCTAGGGATTTTGTCTTTGGGATTTTGTCTAGGACCCCACCAAGACAAGGATAAGCGGGGTTCAAAAAAATAAAAATTGATATTATTTGTCATAATTGGGGCACTGGGAAGTCGATGCAAGACTTGGACAGAATGCAAGTTCATCTTTGATATACAAGGGGTTTCTGTCTTTCATCACTCACTCATGCCTGCATGTGACACCTGACCTGGGTTGAATGTACTGGCAAGGTGCTGGACTATGGGCCTGATGGTCCTCGGATCAAATCCCACCTCTTCCAAGCTGCCACAGTTGGGTCCTTAAGCAAGGCCCCTATCCCACTATTGTATTAACAGTATGAACTGTATGAATTGTAAGTCACTCTGTATAAGGGCATCTGCTAAATGCCGTAAATATAAAAGTAAGTGATTACAGGGGTCCAGAGTCTATCATGAATTTAATGGGTGCAGGCAGAGACAGACCAAGTCCAGTGAAGGGTACCATAACTACACGACTTGACCCTCACATTGCCAGTCTATGCTGGGCAATCAGGAAATGCTGTTTTCAGTATTTCAGTTGTCTCTTACCTCTGAGACACTATTATCTACCTACCTGTGGATAAAAAGTATTGGGACACAAATTCAGATGTGGTCAAAAGTATTGGGACACAAACCCAAAGTGGCACATTTCAAGCACTGTTGTAGTTTGGTCAGGATACGTATATCTATGCTATATACTGCATTTTCTTTAGTTATACGTAATGTATTTAAGAATGTTACACTATTAGTGTATTGTATTTTGATTGCTACATGCCTGTGCTCTAACCCATCCATTCAACTATTTGGGAGTCTTATGACACAGTAGAGATTTAAACCTGAATTATTACTAGGTATTTGCAACACCTGCGACTAAACTATCAGACTAACTCAAACCTGGATGATAATGTCTACTATATTTATGTTCAGGTGACTTATTGTATAATAAGTATAATATACTTATGGCACTAACGCTGGATGGGTGGGAATATTTAAAGTGGTGTCTTATTTAAACCTGACCTCTGTTAGGCCCTCCTGTGGGCTATGGGTTACCTCCATCTGGGAAAGTCATTTTAAACCTTCAAGCCTGAGGCAAACTTCTTGGCAGTTAATATAATCTGTGGGAAAAAAAGAATAAATAACAGCTCTGATGCTTTTGCACACCCCCTTTTCCTGACTCCTTAAAAATTCAGTTGCGCACTGGCGATAAAGCCCAATTTAGGGACCTTTAGTTTTGGAGGAGGAGCGCAAGGGCCAAAATCTGCAGCATCGATCATATTTCAAATTCTGGAGCGCACACAGTGCTCGACTGCGTCTCGGCTCACAATCACAGCGATTAAACAGCAAAAGTGATTGACGCTTTCCCTCGGAGAGAACGCGAAGCCCCAGCGCTCGGAGTGCGCCGGTGCCGGATCGACCTACATTTACGCAGAGCGGCGGCTTTTCTTTAGCCACTTGACTACCAAATTTGATTAATGACAAGACCAGACTTTTTTTCTGGTAGATGTTCTACTTTTGTGAAGAATTTGCCATTGTTTTATTCATAGTTCAAGGACTGAGTCTTTGCTTAAGGTAAGGCGTCTGATATACAGTACATTTTGCCGTGTGGATATTCGAAACCGTTTGCTTTTGTGAGGGATGCACTTTTTTGTGTTTTGGTGCTGTTACAGTTTATTAGGATTGTGTACCCTAATTTATTAACTGTTAGCAGATCCTTGCAACTTGCAACCATGACATGAATGCGCTATGTGGACATGTGTCTGGTGTATTCAAAATAACCCCAAGACTTCACGCTTAACTGTTTCTGTGTTAGTAGGAATGATGATTGTCCGAAGATGCCACTTTGGGCTGTTTCTTTTGTTTCTGTGCGCCTCAGCTGTCGACCCAGGTATTTTTTTTTTTTATCTTAAAAGGTTTTTATTTGAAATAAAAATCAGTCTGTAATAGCTACACCTTCATACCACGAGGGTTTTTTTAAATTACAAAACGACATGCAAACATTTGTGTTTGTCGCACAAAACTTGTTTTAATTAAAAACAGTGTAAACATAAATGTGGCAATATCCCCTTGCACTCTGTAAGTCTTTAGCTCTATTGCATTCTAAATGGGATGGGATACTGAGCAGCTGTATATTATTTATGTCCCTTAGATCGCCCGGTGGAAGACCTGAGCGTTTTTGACCTGTTCGAAAGCAGTGGAATCACACAGAAGACCGTTGGGGTGAAGCTGTTCCGAGGCCCAGACTCCGAATCTCCGGCTTATCGTTTCATCCGCTTTGACCAGCTACCCTCAGTCAATCCAAAAGCTTTACAGCAGCTCCTCCAACAAATTCAAAACAACGAAGGTTTCATTTTCACGGTGTCGCTGCGCCAGGACCGCGGGTCCCGTGGCACCCTGCTCTCCCTCCAGGGTTCTGGGGATCGGAGGCAGTTCGAGCTGCTTTCTGACGGCAGAGCCAACACCCTCGAACTAGTGTACTGGTGGGCAGATGGCTCTCGCAACGTCATCTCTTTCGAGGACGTGGAGCTCGGCGATTCTCAGTGGAAAAACATGACGCTGCATGTCCACGGTGAGACGGCCACACTCTACGTGGGCTGCAGCCTGATCGACAGCTTTATTCTTGACGAGCCTTTCTACGAGCATCTACGGGCTCTGGGTGGACGGATGTTTGTGGCCAAAGGATCGAGTCGTGATACTCACTTCAGGGTGAGGACCTTGATGTTGAAAAAACATGATGTCACTCTCTTCCTCAGAACCGCCCCAGTCAGAACAGATTTTTGATTCCAGCATGCCTGATAATGGTCTTTCTGTAGATATTTATGAGCTGCATCAGCTGCATTCAGAGTGGGATGGATGAACAATTGCAATAAGCCTTAAAGAGACATGTCAAAAGAACTAGCATATGGCCTAATGACTGTTAACAATAAAGTAAACTGAGAATAAGTGGTCAATATAGTCTCACAACTTGTGGGCAAAAAATAGCTTGGTGTATTTAGTCTTAGAAGGTGATGTGGTTTGACAAATTGGTAAATTTGCATTTTCACTTTTGTACCACAAGTTATGACAGGTTAAAAACATGGACTGATGCTTCTTCAGGGGTGTGTTCCTGCTGCATTACATCATGGCAGACTGTAGGATCCTTATAGTTGCCTTTGTATTTTTTCCAGGGCATGTTGCAAAATGTACAGTTCATTTTCGACACATCTCTTGAGGATTTGCTAGAAAGCAGAGGGTGTGAACTGACAAATCCAGGTAGGGTTTCAAGCTTTTGAACGTTCATCCTGTCTTTTCACACATTACTCTCCAACATAAAGTCTGTTCTGAATCAGTGACTTGCTTGTCACTAGAATGGTGTGACAAGTGTTTTCAGTTCCAGTTCGGCAGAGTTTTAGCACTTCAAGATAAACGAGTTCCCAGTTCCAGCACATAAGGTTCAGCTTATCAGATAATTATCAAATTAAAAAAAAAAACATTGCATCAGATGGTTTATAGAAAGGAAGCTGTTTAAGTGTGAAAATCCATGGAGCTCTAAGCCTAAAAATGACAAGCCATACAGTGACGGAAAAAAAGCCACTGTAACACTTCAGACTTTAACAACTGGCGGATTACTTTCTGAAATGTCCAGTGTAGGACAGACTCTTGCAATCATTTTTCTTGCAATCATAGACACAGCAGCCAGACAAACAAATAATTAGTGAAAAGCTAGTTTACAGTAAAATACTTATGTGACTGCAAATTAACTAATAGTTCAGGGTCATATGTGTAATTCATTTTTAATTCGATCGTGAATTGGTTCTAGCTGGTTTGATTTTTTTATACTGCTCAGAAAAATTAGGGGAAACTTAATACTTTTTTGTGAGCAGTGTATTATGAACTAGGTTATTTACAAAATATGGATAGAAATAGTCACAGAAAGCATTCATTAAAGATTTGAATAAGTTCAACACACGCAGACTTCAGATGAATATGTTGGTTCAAGAAATTGTAGTTTTTGCCAAAAATGTCTCTTGACTTAGAATTGCCCGGTATGTCAAGTTAATACCAGTGGGTGTAAAAGATTACTACATACTCTGCATTATGACCAAAATTTTTTAATGCTATCGGTAGATCTGAAGAGTAAAATAAAACAACGACACCCCTCTTCCTATGATTAACATGGTGTTTATGAATTCTCTGCCTATCCGCCATTACTGTGTATTCTTAAGATAAAAATGATTCACTATACAAACAGATTTAAAGATTAGATTTCAGTGTGAGATTAAGCTGATTTAACCACAAAGTAATTTGTTTATTAGCTGAACAACTTAACCCAACTATATTAAGGGTGCAGAGTAAGGTTACGTTAAGATACATTATTTTGGGGTCATGCAGTGGAAACTACGAGTGCTGTGGATTCTAAGCATTACATTTCATGTTAAGTCAGCTAAAGAAAGGTCAGCCCACCGGACAGTAAGCAATTGAATAGGTCTATTTAACAGCACAAAAAGTGTGTCTGTACATGTGTGATTTCTCATGGGTCAAGACAACATTTTATACCTTGGAACAAGTTTAAGCTTTTTAGAAAATTACAGTTTATTACAAGCATGTTTCGACTCTTTGGCAAGGACCCCCTTTAAAGCTATTATAGTTGGTTTCTGTACTGTCCACTGACTCACATATGGAAGCAACACACATACAGTACTATGTTAGTTTAGAAAACATGGTTGACTGCCATCCCTTGACTCCTGCTTACTGTTCTACAGATTCACTGCTTTATATTACTTTTGCTGAACATTGTAGAGTTTTTCAGGTAGTAGAAACTGTTATGGTCACAAATATAAAAAAAACTGTCTATAGTATACAGGTATTGATTAAGCAGGAGAGGCCTGCATACACATTTACATTGCTTACCTTACCCATTTTGTACATATTTAATGTATTCTGGTGCTTTATACTGAGACTTGCCAGCAAATGTCGGCTAGCTGTGCTCAGGTTAATTTCTAGATTTTCACATTTTCACATTTTTTCTGTGACCAGAGGAGCTTAATACAGTGAGTGAGAGTGCTGAACTTGTGGATGTGGCCTCTTCCATTGCCACTAACGTGATTAGCCCAAACACAGACCCTCCAACGACCAGTCCTTCTGAGACGATGTGTGAGCGCTCCTGTGAGGAATTGGCCAACCTCTTCCAGGAGCTCAAGGGCCTCCGGGTTGTTGTTAGCAACCTAATTGATGGTTTGCAAAAAGTGGTGAGTCTTATAATCCATATATGATATGGATAATGTTGATATTTACACAGAGATTAAATACTGTGTTGTTTATATATATATATACACACACACAAGTTTAAAGTTTAATCTGTAAGTTAATCTACAAGTTGGCAGTTTTTATTATTTCCATTTGTTTTAACTAAGTAATTGGGCCATGATTGGTGCCTATTCACATACATATGGAAGTTTGCAGACACTTTCTCTTTTTGTGTGGTAATGTATTGCAATTCACTGGCAGTAGGTTACCATAACCACATGTCTGCATATGCTGGGCTCTGTAGACGTACAGCCGAGAAACACAGTATTATATTGGCAGGTTAAAATTGCAGTCTCCATCATTTTTTAACTGAATTTCAGACAGAGGAGAACACTGTTATGCGTGAAGCACTTAATAAGATGCAGGACCCAAGGGCACTGGGAATTTGCTGGCAAGATGGTAGATTGTTTGAGAATAAAGAGGACTGGATTGTGGACAGCTGCACTAAATGCACGTGTCAGGATGGGAAAGTGATGTGTCGTCAGATCACCTGCCCTCCAGTATCCTGTGCCAATCCATCCTTCATCGATGGGGAATGCTGCCCAGTTTGCTTACGTGAGTGCATTTTTCCATACAGCGAAAGCTGTCAGCATATCCCCATAAGAGAGTTAATTTTAATATTGTTTATTTGTGTTGTGGGGTTCAGCTATGGACAGTGAGGATGGCTGGTCCCCATGGTCAGACTGGACTCAGTGTACGGTCAGCTGTGGTAGTGGTACGCAACAGAGAGGACGATCTTGTGATGACACCAGTAGTACGTGCTCTGGCCCATCTATCCAGACTCGGAGGTGCAGCCTGGGAAAATGTGACCGCAGAGGTATGGAAAACCTTTTTTGTAGCTAGCAAAAAAAAATCTTCTGGGAAAAAAAACCTGTGTCTCGCATCTAGTTTTAGAATCTGTGTCTCGCATTTAGTTCGGCAGAATGGTGGTTGGAGTCTATGGTCTCCCTGGTCCTCGTGCTCTGTGACATGTGGGGAGGGGGTGGTCACTCGCATCCGCCACTGCAATTCCCCTGTTCCTCAGAGAGGAGGAAAAGACTGTGAAGGCAAAGGAAGAGAAACTAAGAGCTGCCAGGCCATGTCTTGCCCAAGTAAGTTTGGACCATACACACATACTAATTTAAAAAACATCTCATATCCAAGAAAGAGAGCAAGAGAGTGATGTCATTCTTTCCAAGGCTCATATTATCCTTAGAGTTGGGAGGATACCCAGCTATACGGCTGGGATCTCTTACCATAAAGGATTATGGGTAAGACTCCCATGACACGCCCAATAAATGAGCTTGTTCAGAGGGGAACTGTGCTCAGCTGGAATGACACAATTTTCTTGCCAGAATCAGCAGCAGTTTAAGAGCTAGCAAACCACTTGATGGGTTAAATAAATGTTTGAGCGGAAAGGATTCTAAAGAAAGGCAGAGTTGGGCACACGCTTGTCTGCTGATTCAGCATATTTATGTTTTTTTAACATTAGGAGAGGTTGTTATATCTGTATATATTATATCTATATCTATATATTTCTATATAGATATTTACCACATAAATTCCAATATAGAAAGTCCAATTCTAAATAATCTATTTTCACACAATCAAATAAATACAATTAAAATAAGTTATTTAAAATAGCCATCGCTTGTTTAGGTTAGGTTTGATCGTGCATTTTTCCAATTACTCATATGGATCAAAGAAAACGTTAAACCAAACAGAAAACAGGACGAAAACATCTACCCAAACAACAGATGGTGTGTCAAAACCAAACGTGCAACCCCCAGACCACAAGCAAGGCGAAATGATTCCATTAAGCAAAAATTGTTCAACAAGCAGCAGTACGAGATTCCTTAACCCAGTTCAAAGGCGATTACTGAGGTGTTGATTGTAAAACTTAAGTGTATGAGGTTTATGTGTGTATCCACGTAGTTGATGGTGGATGGGGTCCATGGTCACCCTGGGCATCCTGCACGGCAACATGTGGTGGTGGTTTGACAAGTCGTGAGAGAGAGTGTAATAGCCCCATTCCACAGCATGGGGGCAGGAAGTGTATGGGGGATTCTACTGAAAATGAATTGTGCAACAAAGATGAGTGCCCAATCAGTAAGTATCCACAAGACTTTGCTTCAGATCGTAATTTTTTTCCAATTTTAATAATATCCAAACAGGCGTAATCAGGCTTAATCTTTATTAAGTACCAAATACAATTTTCACAAAGACATATCACAAGAAGCATGTTCTGAATAGAATAGTGTATACATGCATGTATTGGATTGTTCCGTCAGATGGCTGCCTCTCCAACCCGTGCTTTGCTGGAGTGGAGTGCAGCATGTCCACAGATGGTTCCTGGGAATGTGGACCCTGCCCACTGGGTTACCGTGGTAATGGAACCTTCTGTGAAGATGTGAATGAGGTATTTAATGTACAGACTAGCTGACTAACTCAAACTACGATTACATTTACTTGTAAAGTTCATGACCTCTCTTTTTCTGGTGGACGTATTTTCCCTCCCTCTGTTCCTGTCATATGGGAGTTAGTGTGATATGGTGTCTGATGTGTGCCATAAAGTGGGTGGGGTGCAGCAGTGTGTAAATACTGACCCAGGATACCACTGCCTGCCCTGCCCTCCACGGTACAAAGGCACTGAGCCATATGGCCTTGGAGTGGAGTCAGCTAAAACAAACAAGCAGGTCAGCCTAGTCATCCTTAGTTCACAACTTCTTAGTATGTTAATTATTTAATAAGAGAATAGAGATTACGCAGGGTATTCCAGATATTTCAATGGTTTTTTTTCTTGAACAGGTTTGTGAACCCTATAACCCATGTAAGGACAATAGCCATAGCTGTCACAAGAATGCAGAATGCATATTCCTCAGCCACGTCACCGAGCCCATGTACAAGTGTGAGTGTCGCATCGGCTACGCTGGAGACGGCGTCGTGTGCGGAGAAGACTTTGACCTTGATGGCTGGCCCAATCAAGATCTGGCATGTGGAGCCAATGCTACCTACCATTGCAAAAAGGTAACAAACATAATATATAACAAATAACAAATATAACCTACAATTTCAAAGACCCCAGCGTGCACCAAATATATTCACAATTCGGTTGTTAATCTCTGGTGGAGCATGGAAAAGGGAAGGTAGTTTCAGCTTTATAGAGCTGGACCAGGTCAGAAATGTAATTTACAGGGCCAATAGTTCATGCATTAGGAAAGAAACAAAAGCAGTATTCGCTTAAACAGATCCCTTAAAGTAAATTTAGGAGCTAAATTACTGTGCGTACTGGAGTAGTATATTTTATGTCTTTGTGTGTTTTTTCACTGCAGTCTAATATCCATGGGTAGTAGCCTACACAGACAACTCATGATTTTTATGACATAATTTTCCAAGTTTAATGGATAATTGGCTGATTACGTAACAATGAACCTGGATATAAACCAGAGCCAGCATCTGCAAGATGTCATGTAAATAAAGATTACAACGCAACGCAACACAACACAACACACATGCGGTTGGCAAGCAAGAGAGTCAGGAATCATTACTTGTTACTAACTTAAATTATTACTACAAGACGCAGAAATTATTTATTTGTATAATTAGTTGCAATAACTAGAACTTCTAAAACAGCCAGTTTTCCTTATTTAATAATGATTTTAGGACAACTGCCCTACACTTCCCAACTCTGGTCAAGAAGACTTTGACAATGATGGACAGGGAGATGCCTGTGATAAGGATGATGACAATGATGAAATTGCTGATGAACGGGTGAGCACATGTCACTGCATATACAGAGGGAAACATGCGCTTATAATTCAAAGCATTCATTAATATACTGCATGTAAACTATGAAAACTTTACCATTTTTTTCAGGACAACTGTCCACTTATGTACAACCCTCGACAGTATGACTATGATAAGGATGCTGTTGGCGATCGATGTGATAACTGTCCATATGAACCTAACCCAGCTCAGACTGACACAGACAACAATGGGGAGGGAGATGCCTGTGCGATTGATATGGATGGAGATGGTACAATACAGGACACTGCTAATTTATTACCATTATTTAAAAAAATGCAAGTCGTTGTAACTTAACTTCCTCTTTGCAGAGATTTTGAATGAGAAAGACAACTGTCCTCTTGTCTACAACACTGACCAAAAAGATACAGACTTAGATGGTGTTGGGGACCAATGTGATAACTGTCCATTGATATACAACCCACAGCAGGTCAGAATGTTTTCTATGAATAAGTTATCACTAACTATGAGTACTATATTTGAGAAATGTCAAATATCCATCTGTCCTGTTTTGTAGACGGACAGAGATAATGATTTGATTGGAGACCAGTGTGATAACAACCAAGACATAGATGAGGATGGCCATCAGAATAACCTGGATAACTGTCCCTACATAGCCAATGCTAACCAAGCTGACCATGACAATGATGGTAAAGGAGATGCCTGTGACTTTGATGATGACAATGATGGAATTCCTGATGACCGGGACAACTGCAGGCTTGTGGATAATCCAGATCAGTTGGATACGAATGGTAAGGGCAGGACGAGACACCACTACACTGCACTTGAGGCATCACTACTTTGTACTCAGTGGCAGATCATGGAGCTACACTAAGTAAAGAGATTTTAAACACAGCGATAAAAATTTTGAAACAAACCTAGAGTGCTAATGCCCAACAGCCAGACATTAGTCTATGTGTGCTTGCAGAAGTCATCCAGGTGATAACATGGAAAAACAGATTCAATATGAAGAACAAAATAGCACCCTGGGATTAATTCAAAGAGATTTATATTGTAACTGGAAAATAAATGTGGAAGAACTGTTCCACAAGACAGTGTGGTTGTAGCTATTTAGTAGAATATTTGAAACATTCAGCATTGCTCTGATGCTGCAGCAAATCAATACAAGACAAGATCTGGTGGTGCCTTCTGGGTAGTTCAGGCATCACGCGCAGACACAATTGTGTGTTTTGAAGGGAGGTGAGACGGGGTGTGTAGTGAAGGTCCCACCTGTGTCTGGATGGTGGACAAAGAAACTGTGGGAGCTGCTTGTGCTTGTCGGTGGATTAAACAGTATTCTTTACTATTGGTCTGTCTGAACCGTTCAGACTCTTCCATGTGTGCGTGGCCTCACAGAATCACTGCATCCAAAACACCCAATAACAGCTAGGTCAGACAGTGGGCATGTTCTTGAAATGCTGCTTCTCTCTTTCCAATCATGCGTTTCTTTTTAAAATGTATCGACTGGGTAAATGGACAGAGTGTGTAGTAGGTGCATGATTAACACTGAAAAGCCTCTGAGAGCCTTTTATAGAGAAGCAGGATAAGAATTTTATGTCTTCTTGTGGCTTGTGTCTTCACTATTTTGTTTGTCAATGGATGCGTGTAAAGATGGATTTTCAGACCAAAATTAATCCCAATTTTAGACTTTAAAATGTTTAAAGTATGTATAAATATCTAAGTATTAGTTCAGCCTGAGTGTAGGCTTAGAGTCTGGTGAAGTTTCCTATAATGTTTATCATTTGGTTGTGATTTTGTAATTAATGTTATTTGCAGGTGATGGTCGTGGTGATGCCTGTAAGGATGACTTTGACAATGACAGCATTCCTGACCTCTTTGACATATGTCCAGAGAACAACGCTATCAGTGTCACTGATTTCAGGAAGTTTCAGATGGTGCACCTAGATCCTAAGGGAACCCTTCAGATTGACCCCCACTGGGTGGTGCGTAATCAGGGCAAGGAACTAGTACAGGTTGCTAACTCTGATCCAGGCATTGCAGTTGGTAAGTAAAGTATGTAACATATACTATATCTATTTATCAGCTCATTCAACATTTGTATTTAAATCTTTTCACAGGATATGATGAGTTCAGTGCGGTGGATTTCAGTGGAACCTTCTATGTGAACACAGATCGGGATGATGACTATGCAGGCTTTGTGTTTGGCTATCAGTCCAGCAGGCGCTTCTATGTGGTGATGTGGAAACAAATTACGCAGACCTACTGGGAGGAAAAGCCTTCAAAGGCCTTCGGCATCTCTGGAGTATCCCTTAAAGTGGTAAATTCCACAACGGGTACAGGAGAGTACCTGCGCAATGCCCTCTGGCACACAGGCAACACCAAAAATCAGGTGGATTTATGCTCCTAAATCTAAATCAAAGTAAATCACATAAATATCTGAATTCTTCAAAGTGCTTATTTTTGCATGTGCAACTCTCAGGTACGAACACTTTGGCACGATCCAAAGAACATCGGCTGGAAAGACTACACGGCTTACCGCTGGCACCTAATCCACAGACCCAAGACTGGTTTCATTAGGTAGACAGCTGTTTCACATATCATTTTCAAATGAAAGTCTATATGGTTTTATATGAGAATAAATTCTTATCTTCCTAGCAGAGGCAGCCACATTTTTGTACCACAGCCAGTTTGAGTTAATGATGCCATGTATTCTAAAAGGAAACAGACTTTTCTTTACCAGAGAACTTTTGCCATTTAAAGAAGTAGGGATTAGTTCATTTTACGCCAAACACAACTTAAATATTATGTTTGCATCCATTTTTTTAGCTCATCAGACCATAGAACCAGGTTCTAGTTGAAGTTCCAGTAGTAAATAAGTGAACTCTAGCTGCTTATATTTGCCAATTAGGATGATATTTGAGTCCTGGTAGTGCCTTCCAGCCAGATCAGGTGTCACCTTCAGATGTGATTTTCTGTATCTGAGGGAGGGGAATTCAGGGGTCATCCTCCAGTCCTTTCTTGGACATGCTTATGCCTGTAACCGATATTAATGTTGGAGCTCCCGTGATCCTGGCCAGGAATATGTAGAGTGTGAAGGAATGGTTTAATTTCATGTAAATTTGTAGTATTAAATTAAGCTTATCAACAACAGAGACATTTTATCCAAAAAGTATTAGCACACTTAAAAGTACATATGAGGAACAGCATGTGTTTAAACTACAGTACAATTATTGGCACTCTTATGTACATATGAAGAAGTATTTACGCTTCTAAAAGTACATTTGAGGACATTTGTCAACCCCTAAATCTACATACAATGAAATATCATCACCTGTAAAAGTACATGTGAGTAAAATCTTTGGCACCACTAAGACTACATGTGAGGAGATGTATTGGCACCTCTGAAACCACTTGGGAGCCCAAATGCATTGTCACATGTTATATGCATGTTTGCTTGCAGGGTTGTAGTGTATGAGGGAAAGCAGATCTTGGCAGACTCTGGGCCCATCTATGACAAGACTTTTGCTGGTGGTAGAATAGGATTGTTTGTCTTCTCTCAAGAGCTTGTCTTCTTCTCTGACCTCAAATACGAATGTAGAGGTGAGTTTCTATGTTAAGTGGATTGCACAATTAGGAATATAAATTAATATTACATAAATTCCCTTACTTATTCATGTGTTTTCTGGTTCTAGACAACTGACTCCGATCTGTCTGAAGTCTCTTGATCAGCTCAGAAGATCAGTCCTCTTGAATGCCTTCTCGGTTATTAAATTCAGTAAATACAGTTGCATTCTCTCAGCTTTTTGCACAAACACCCTTAATAATACCAACTAGAGTCATTAAAAAATGTAAGGGTATAAATATCATTGTAAAATGTAGCCATGTAGTTTTCAATGTGTCATATTATTCAGATTAAAGCGTAGTTTTGCCATGAGTGTTGATTTGAGACTAGGTTCGGACTGTTGATTTGAGATGTATGATATTTAGAATGATAGTATTTCTATTGTAACTTATTTTCCTTTTGTGCAAGTTTATGACTTAACAAATTGTTTTGCTTTTGCCAGTGATTGTAAATACTTATTTATTTGTTTACACATCTAGAACTGAAATGTAGAAATATTTTAGAAATCCAACTGTATTCCTTGCTAGAAATCAAGGTGTCTGAGTAATTGTTTCTACCAAATGATATAGAGTAGTGAACCCTAATTCTTCTCTTGCCTTATGTACAGTGCTTTACTTAAACTTTCTGTGCCCTAGGAACTTTAATGGCCCGTTAATTCCCCTTATTATTTAATGTCTTGAGATGCAATTGCACTTAATGTAAAATTACTGCGGTTTGTCTAACACACGATACTGTATACATATACAGAATGTATATGTGGTACAGTATTTGTTTACATTTGTAGAAACATTATATGCAGTACATAACCAGATGTCTAATTTTCACATCATAATTAGCATTCAAGTTATCATTTAAGTTATGATAACGTGTAGCCTTCCTCATATTTATATTTCAATACTGGTGTACTGTCAGTTTTCAGTAATTGAAATAAATGCTCAGATTGCAATTGCTGAACACTTGACGTAAAATACCTGGTTTACTACCAGTTATCTAAATCAGTGTCACTCCAGCATGCCCCACATTCACCAGTTTATAATTTGTACTCATTGGAATGGCTAGTTCCACTCATTCATGATGACTGATCCATAGTCAGTGGATCTCATTTGCTGTATGTCTGTTATTAAGCTGCCTTGTAGAGCTAACTGCCAAATCTTTTTTGATGTATCATGTTAACTATAATTTTAATGTCATTTCTGTTTCTTATTAACTAACTCAGACATATTTGGAATAAATACATAATAAAAATGTTTCACCTTATTTCCAAGCATTAAAAAAGAACAATGTGCAAAGTATGTCAGATATTAACACAGGTTTTATTTACACCAAGTTTAATATTTCCAAGTGGTTGAGAAGTGGTTGAAGAGAACTTGGAGAAAAGTAAAGTGGGAATTGTATAAGTTTAATTGCTGGTTACTTTTTAGTTAATATGTTACCTAGATACTACTGAAGACTGTAGTAATATGACTTAGGTGCTAAGAATGTAATATTTGCACAAATACTACTAGATTATTGCTTCATAAGTATTCCTTGTGTTTTAGGCCTTTCTGCTGAAGCTGGAGTCTTTACATAAGGACTGTAATTTCTTTACACCAGTTGAACTGAAATGAGGCAGAACAGTGGCAAAGGTTTTATTGGCCACATGCATGCATTAATCTATAGTAATAGTAGGGATAGGTAACTGGCTGAGCTTGCATGTGTTACAGGCTATGAAAAACTACCATACCAAAACAAGACATTTTTAGGTTCAAAGGCTGACATGCTAGGCTTTTTGGTTAGCAATTTGCATTAAGCTTTGAAGTATATTTTATGATTTATGAAAGGTCTATTGTAGGTTTGTTGGTTAAATTGATATATATTGCTATATATTTTAGCTGTAATTCAGTCAGTATAATCTAGTATAAATGGTACATTTTTAAACATTAAAGGGTAACTGATGGGTCTGTAATCGCCCTGGGCTTGAACTTACTCAGGATAATTTATACATTATAATGACATTAATGGCACAACAGAATGTGGTTTAAGGGCAGGTTATATAATGTGCTAATATCACTTTGCACATTAATCTCAGGTGAAGGAATCAGTCTTTACATAAAAAGCAAATATAATGAAATTCCTGTGTAAATATTCAGCAGAGTAAATTCTTCAGCTGTTAATCAATCACAACAAGTGACTTTATGGAAAAAGCACAGTAAATTGTAATTAAAGTTTTGAGGGTATCCAACTGTAGATGCACTTTTCTGTTATTAAGTCATGTCTTGAGGCTCACTGTAGAGAATTTAAGGGGAAACTACTTGATTAAGATGAATTATGCTCTGGGTGATTATGATAGCTATCAAAATCGTTCTACTCTAAAAGAATTTCCTGTCTTCACAGCTTACAGATGTGAATTCCATGGCTGGCCTTGGTAACATTGCGCTTGTGGTTGTCCAGCTGGCTTGAACCTAATTCAAAGCCAAATGAAAGAGAAGTGCTTTGTAAAAGCTGTTTTTATCACCTCATCAAGAAAACAAGAATGCTTTTGTACCCATTCACATCACACCAGTGTTTTGTGAATCCGTGGCTGATATTTTTTTTGTTTTACCTTTTCAACTATTTGTCTTGTTTGTGCTGCATTTGATCCTCGGAAGAGCACAGATCAAACATGGTGCTTAATACGTTACCAAGTCATTTAACACAATTTAAACACAATTTTTTAAAACATTAACTTTTATTTGTACTAAGAATTATTGCTAGCTTTTATAAGAAAGTTCTATACTATTCTAATGTTGATGCTAGCCTGGTTTAGCTGTAGGTCCAAAAGTTCAGACTTGCATTTCCTGCATTTCCTGACGTGAGTTTCTTGATAACCCACTTGTGAGAGGCTCCTGAGTATCAGGGCTCACTGGACTGAAGTTGGATCAGTTGTGTAATCTGATACAATATATACAACAGTCACTTGGTTTAAGATTACACAGGAAACCTGGCTTTCTCCACAATTAGTGGAATTCAATATTTTAGTGAATCTAATGAACACATATGTCGTAGTAACCTTGCACTGTTCCTTCACTGAACATATTCGGAAGGAAATACACTAATATGGAAAAACTTTAGCCCAGTTAAACTGTTTTTGGTGCAACCTGGATTTGTCACTTGCATAATACTCATTTCCAATTATCTTCATTTCAATTGTTGTAAGCATAGCATATCTTAGCTTCGTCCTGTTCAATTTCTTGCCTGCTACCCTTCAAAAAAGGCAATTCCGTCTTCAACTGTATAAATGTCAATTTGGCATTCTGATGAAGCTGGCAGATGCTGCTATTGCGCAAGTGTAAACAGAGACTAAATACTTGCCAAAGTAGCATACAGAACAATTTTTTTCTGGGTGTTTTAAGTGAGAAATAATAAGTTTTAATATGCATTTGCAATATTTATACGTATATATATATATATATATTTCAAAATGAATCCAAAGAGGATACCACAAGAACTGTTGGACAATCTGATCCTCGCCACGCCCCATCACTGTCAGCGTGTTTTGGCTGTCTTGGGTGACCATACACCCTACCGAACAGTCAATGTTTGACACTCCAGTTGGACATTCTTCTGTTCGCCCCCATGAATATATTCCTTGCCACTCCATAACCATAATTGAGTTTGCATCTCATTTGTGTAATCAAACAACTTTCTCTGACATTTCATTTGCATTTCTGATGATCTTGTTTAATGAAATAAAATCAAATGCTTCTTTTTTAATCTCTTCATATTCATTTGGAAATAACCCCTAATTTCTGTGACCAATGTATTATCAATCTAAAACTTTCACACTGTTTTTTATGTCAATACTCAACACCTCTCTGTAATTCTTATCACATTTTGATTATTACCCTACTATATATAATTACCTGGATTTATCTTTGCTTAAAATATTTCAAGTAGCAATGGGTATGAGAAAACAACGAGTGAATTGGCCATTTTGAGTTTAAACTGTGAATGCTTTATTTTAAAGGTATTGCATATAGTTATTACTTCAAAACAACCAAAGTGTGATTAAAATGTTCACTTCACTTTAAGAAGGCAGGGTAAATGCACAACATATGTATGACGATTGTTAAGTATAATACAGATAGTGTGGTACCTGGGGACAATTTCAACACCACAGACAAAATATTGAAGTATGTACTGAGGAACTGGAACAACTGGGTGTACTCTGGAACAGTAAAGTAACTGTGTGCACTCAGAAAGAATTGATAGGAAGTATAGTTCAGTTTTTAATCCTGTTTGTGTCTGTCCTGTTGGTTTGTAGGAGTCTGTGAGCCTGCTGAACAAAGTGTTCTCGATGTTCATATCTTATTGTAATGGCCAAAATGCACTGACAGTGACTGATAATTCATATCATGTCAGAGGAACTTCCAATAACTTACTAAAGAAATCCTGTTTGGTATGTTCTGTTTGAATAGCAATAAAAATATAACCATTATGTGGGTATAAAGGTATTTTTGCAATATGTTTTTTTCAATCAATTTGCCTGGTTGTGGTGGAATAGCCATTTAGAGGCCAACTGGAAAAGAAAATGTTTTCCATTTCAATGAGTGTCCTTAGGCCAATATAGTAACACCACTTGGACATTAGTGAAACAGTTCTATAGGGACATGAGGTCACGAAATTAGATTTTTATGAAATGAAAGGCGATTGTTCACAAAGTTATCCTGTGAGTAATGTTCACTGGCTACACAAATGTTCTGAAAAAAAAAACATGAACATGCACGAAAATTTATTGCTGCTTTAGAAACACTCTGTGGTTTTACTACAGGTGCTACTACGTATTACTACTACATTTTCCAGACTACCCTGCACTGTTTTCTTTACGTTTTGTAGCACGGCAGCACAGCCAGAGAGGATTTATTATAGTGTTTCAGTGGCTCTTTTTGTGGAAGGACACTATCTACAGAAAAAAAAACAACAGGAAGTTCAGAAAGTTCAGATGAGGATGTTTCAACTTAGCTAGCCTCCTGGCATGCTTTTATTACTTAGATCTTGTTAGCAGTTAACTAGTCTTGTCTTGTAAACGGCAAGTTAAAGAAGAACACTCAATCACTGCTATACAGACTCTTCAATCTAATTTTACAATATAACATATAGAGTATTTTAATACCTCAACCTACTATACCAATCAATACCTTCCGCTATAGAACACTTTAATCTACAAATGACATATATAAAATCCAAGTCCATTCTGTAAATAGTTTCATCAAATCTCTCCACTACCCTCATATTGATTTTACCCTCATATATTTAACAATGTTTTTTTTTTATTTACTGTCACATCAGCATCAATATCTATTCATGACAGGAACAAGATTACATGGATACTAGTGAAACACATTAATACTGGGACAATTTAAGGTGGCCAATTGACCTAATGCTTTAAAGTCTTTGGAATGTGAGAGGACACCCGAGTGCCTGGAGAAAACAGGTAAGGTAAAAAATAATTGCACAAAGCATTTGTTGCCTCTTTATAATGTTCACAATCCTGATGCTTGCCTACAAAGCCAAAACAGGATTGTATTGTATTGTATTTAGGCTCTAATCAAACCCTACTCTGTACCTTGTACTTATTCTGGACCCACCACTCAAGACAGGCATCAATACTCAGGTCTTGAATTGAATTTCCACTGTATGTTCAAAAACCTGTGCCTCTTGATGCACCTGAACACTCACCTCTTCACTAAGCACACATTTGAAGATTAAAACTGCACTCACGTTCAAAAAAACCCTATTGTTTATGGATTTGCCTGCATTCAAAATTCTAACTGGGCTTTAGTTGATGTTTAATCAGTTTATGTTCTTGGGCTAGATATTTGTATATGTATTTGTTCTAGCATGAAGTAATGTCTACTAGGAAGAATATAGTCATTTCTGTAAGTCACTCTACATAAAGGTGCCTGCTAAATGCTGTGAATGTAAATGTATTGACCTTTTCAGAACCTATTCTAATGTACTTACTTTATTCAATTTGTTCCAGTTTTAAATGGCCAAAAAGACCTTGCCATGAAAATCTCCTCTTGACGATCAATAGTTTTCCAGGAAGGTGTTTGGCAGAAAGGCGCTGTCTGTCTTCCATGCTATGCATTACACTTACATGTAACTGTTCAGACGACAAAAAACGACACCTTCTACATCCTACAACATGTAATGACCAAAATGATCAGAATCAGAAGGAGGAATATCTAGTGACCCAATATTGGGATAATAATCACTTTTGCTGATTCACAGATTTAAATGCTCAGCTGTTAAGCTATATGCAGTGAAGTGGGTGCTAAAAGCAGAGAAAAAGGTTGCAATCATAGTTCATTTCTACCAGTACTCATACTTTTGCAGACAGCAGGATGAAGTCCTGGGAGTGTTTAATTATACGAGTAGAAAAAAAGCAAGTCACTGGTGGAATAAGTGTGTGCGATTATGTGCATTACTCTGCATCCAAGAGTCCAAAACTGTGCACAGTATTTTTTTTTTACCAGATGGACTAGAGATGAAAATGAATGTTCCATGTTAAAAAAGTACTCCAGAATGAAACCATTCATCCTTTAAATAATTCAAGTTTAAAACACTATATTTTCAGGAGGGTAAGACTTTCTCCCCACATCTTATTTCTTTGCATAGTACACAGAGAGGTCACTTTCAAATGTACCATATGCACTTACAGTTGTTTTTTTGGAAACAGAATAGGCCAGTATGTCCATGATTGAAAACAGCTGTAGAGTGCACTCTATTGCCACGAATCCTATTAGGTTTCTGGGCTTAACACATGGAAAAAAATGTGCTTATTCCAGTCATTCACAGATAAAGGTGTAAGTCATCCACATGCGTGACATTCTACTCTATGAGTTTGATGTCAGCACACAACCATAACCAAATACATAAAGCAGAACTCACTGCAAGTGACCCCAAAGGCATGATTTGCTCTCTAAATGTAGCAGTATTAATGTTTTGAGAAAAGCTGCCCAGAGTCTAAGCAACTGTGGTACATTTAAAGTACATTAAAGTACATTATGACATTACCTCACAATATATTTCCATGAGCCGTTCCACAGTTTAGCACATTCAAATAGTAATGACCCCAGGAATATTTTATTGTGGATGTTTTGAGGTGTCAAGGGTTGGGGAACAGGCACAGACCACATTAGCAAGACTTCTATTAAAAGGGGATCTAGATTCAAAATGCCATCAGAAATAGTAGATTAATTTAAGACACACAGATATTGTGTTATGTTTAGAACAAACAGTGCTATGCCAGAGTTGCCCTTTTCCAGCTTTTTAAATTATATATTTTTTTTACAATATTCTCATTACATTCCAGTAAATACTAATAAGTAAATAAATCTTGTGTCCAAAGCGAAAGGTTTGATATCTGTGGCAGCCCCATGCTATGTACACTGGTGAGGAATTTAAATAAACATCCAATCAGTCAGGACAACAAGGTGCATCTACAAGCCTGCCCGTTACATTTTTTGTGAATCCACAGAGCTCCCCCTCTTGTACTAGCATTCAGGAGTGCTAGCCAAAATGACACCGGTGATTTTGTTTGTAATTTGGAGGGAACACACTAAGGTTATACTCTAGCTGTTTGGAACTGATTTAGACTTTCAGCTATAGAGATTGTAAAGCTCTGCAGCAGTCATAGTACCACTTTTTTGTCTTAGTTGATTTTAAGTACTTCACTGTCATATAAAAATACCCTAACATTTTAGATTTCTAATGATACACTGTACACTCCAGGGCAGAAAATAAGTTCTTAATGGTCCTAATGGCAAATCATTGATCAGAACATTCACTTCTGAGACCTGAGCTACCATTTGCTCCCGATGGAAGGAAAAAGCTAAACACTTCCTAAATTCCTAAAATCTGTTTGTACATAAAGATAAAATCATGAAAATATTTACATGTTTGATATAAAACCTAAACTAACACATATCTGTGTGTTCAAAATATTGCAAAATATCTGCTATCTTAAATAGAACATGGAGTGACATATATCTGCAGGTAGAGCTCTATGCATAGATGTGAGTCCCAATGGTTTGAGATGATAGATGATCTTTGTTAAGCCAGATGGAGTTATTCTACAGACATTTAAAAGACCCTACAAGCATAGCAAAGCCCTATAGGTCAACATTTTGAAATAACATAAAATGTGAGAAAGAAATGCAAAAAAAACGTCTTCAAAGCAAAAATGTACTGTTGAGAATTCTGAAATCTGCTGTCAGTAGAATTCAGTATGTCTAAACACAATGGTGTTTCAAGAAGAACAATAATCAGTAGTTTGACTAATGCAGATTTTGTGACTAGAACATGTGTTAAAAGCTATTGCTGTCTACAAAACCATCAAGGTCAGAAATACGTTTCTGGTGGAATATGGAAAGTTTTAATTGATAGTGGTTCAGCTCAGTTGTGAGGACCGATGAATCACAATGTGAGTTACATGGTGGTGACCCAGAGAGGCATCTCCAAACATCTGTTGAGACATACAACAGTAAATGGGTCTCTGGTGTTGGGGACCTTTTCAGCTGTTGGTCCTGGTCAGCTGCATTTCTGTGAAAAGTCAATTATTGTTTCATTATGAAAAAAGTCTCCTGCTCACACTAAAAAGACCACCGTCTGCCTGTTCCTACAGAGAATATTTGGTTAAACACAAACTACGTGGGAAAAACTTTTCAACTACTCGTCAACCGTTTGAAGCCATTATCACTGAGTGGAACAATTCTGACTATTCTTTCTGTAAACAGCTGTCCATGAGTTTTCTTATTTCCTAACCATATTTGAGACCATGTTGAGACTAGTCAAGCCATTGAGCCAGCATTACTGTTGAACCTTATTATCTATATAAACGCCATAGTAAAAAGTGTTTTAAATATCTTTCAGTTATGTCAGTATAATGTAGCAGCACTTGAGACTTTGTGATTGGTCCTTCTACCTGCCTCTTCTTTGCAGATTTTGGCGGTTTGAGTCCTTTTATAACGTGTCCCAACATGTGCACATCTCACAGCATGTTTCTCCTGAATGCAAATGCTACAATATAAAATAATTAACCAGCATACAGTATCAACTTACAGAAGCTATTCAAGTGAGCTTCTTGTGGTTCAGTCATCAATCACTGCAATAATGACAGGTTAGGAGGAGCTGAGCGAGAGAGATATAAGCAGCCAGCCAGAAACACATCTGGTTAAGGCCAGTGAGATGCCATGCACAGGGCATATTAATTAGCCCATTACAGTTTTGTATCTCATGCTAAGACAAACTCTCATCTGCATGGCAAAACCAACTCAATGCACTTCATATTTTGTGTATACACGTGTTTCATTGATTAGAATACGTGCTATATTGAAAACAAGTTAATGCCAACAGCAGGTAATGTCTCTTGAATTTTGTTTACTCAAGATACAGTCTCTGTAACTTGTGTCCTGTTATACATAGTACAGCTTTTGCAATGACTGGGCAACTAACTGAATGGTCCCGACCTCAGACAGTGCGGTTTGTTAAGTCCTCCCTGTGTCTGCGTGGGTTTACTCAGAGGATGCCCACATTCCAAAGACATGTCTTAGGTTTCCTTAAACTGAACCAGTATTAATGTATCTGACTAGGATCGATGTAACCTTGCTCCAACCATGATTGGTCTTTGATGCTGGAGCAAATAAAAGAAACAAAACTAACTGAATGACCAGCTGCACAAATTAACACTGGTATTGTGTTGTGTGAATAAGCACATAGAAAGTATAATAAACATTTCCCAGGCTTCTGTATCCTGGAAAAAGTCCCCAGCAGAGGAGAGGAAAATCAGCAGAAGGCTTATTCCTCATAAGAGTTTATAGCATGTGGCATCCTCCTGCTGTTTCTGCATAGCTTAGGCCAGCCTAAGCTCCCCTGTGGGGTGGACCTGTCAACAAGGATGACTTTTCCAGATGCTTCTGTCCAGCAGATTCAGTGAAATCGGCGCCATCTGGGAGCCCTCTCTATCCCTCTCTCTCTACCTTGGCCAGGGTTACAACCTCCCCAAGAAAAACGGGCTTGCTCTGAGAGCCTTGTTGAGTCAGGAAACTGCCCTTTTTTAACCTAAAACATGTGCAGTGGTATATATTTGCTGCAAAGGGTTCAGTTCAATAACATGCACCAAGACCTGCAGCTGATTTTTAAAAAAATATCTAAAGCAAAAACTCTGACAAATGATCAGGTAGCACTGAAAACTTATGTCAGTGTACTTCCATATGCAACACATCTGGACAGAGGCTTCAAAAGCAGATGAATGGGCTGTATATGGCAATTCGTGAAATTTGTCAGGAGTATGACAAGCATAAAAGCATCCAAATGATCACATGTAAAAACACCCTCGCTCTTCTTTTGAAAGCCACCTCTCATGTTCTGACAATCATTAGGTTACAGTTAAACAAACTGTGCCAGACAAGGCTGGCGAGTCTAGAGACTTGTGGGATGGGTGGGAAGACGCTCTAATATGTGCCATGACGTCATGTCAAATGTTTGAAAATCACAGCGTCTGCCTGTTCTTTGCAGATAGAACATCTAATCCTATGAGTTCTCTGCCTTTGTATTTTCTTCAGTGTTAAAGCCAACAGCAAAAAGACAAATGTAGTGTTAAATGCTTTGCATCCTTGATTTAGTCTTACCCTATTTAGTCACCACCATGACCACCAGGAAAAATGGATGGAAAAATATTTTTGGACAGATAAAAATTACAGAGACCAGCTTATTTTAGGCCATATCTGTGAGGGTAGGTCCTGATTGTGCAATAAAGCTATTGACCTGTTTTTTAAAGGGCTGACCACTTGATAAACTGACATTCTAAGGAGGTGGAAACCTAAAAATGTGGCAATTCGAATGCATTTGAATATAACCCATTTTACTGCCACTGTGACAGTCTGTCTATTGAGATTACAAGCCTGCATGTATATTGAGTAATATTATGATCCTGTTAGCAATGAGTTTGGCTAATTATTATTATTAGAAAGGATGTCTTACCTGTTCATATTACATAATTCCATACATATTTCCAAAATATATAAACAGACAACATTTTGTAGTTACCCAAACAACTCAGAAATCCAGATAATGCAATACATGGTTATATTTTATATGAAACTCTATTAAAACAGTGACATTGGATGAATGGGTAAGTTAACATAAGCTAAATATTGCTAAAATTGCTAAATATATTACTGTACAATGACTGCTTAAAAATGTTAAACCTATGTTTGCATGCCATGTTTATTCGACAAGTTAATTCACAGCTAGCCAGCTAGACTTTGCTCGTATGGTTTATTAAACGTTATTATATTGTCAAAGCAGGCAACGTTCAGACCCTAAACATTTTCAAATGTTATTTTCTTGTAAATTTTCTATTCGCTGTTGAAAAACCCAAGCAAAGCTTTTAATGCTGGTATGGTGGTCAATTAGCAATATCATATGAATTCCATCTTCAAGTTGGTTTATACTGGCTAGTATAGTACGTTGGCCTGCTCATGGTTTAATGGGTCAACTCCAATGAACTTGCTGGTAAATCTGCTTAATTAGCATATCAGTAGTCAAAACACGACATATCACGCAGCAGCGCTGCTGTTATTTTACTACTTTCCTCCAACTAGCACCTAGGAAACTAGCTCGGAAGAATGTAGCATCAAATCCATTACATTTTCATCAGGATTTATAGACATGAGTATGCCTGAAAAAAACTGAAAGAAACAGTTTTTTTTAATAAACATTGTTCTTTAGCTCGCTTTCACAAAATCTCCAAAAACTGAAATACATTTTCTTCACATCACAGGACAATTTTTAGTTTAGTTTAGTAATGCAATGTAATTTTATTTGTTTCTTCAAAATCTTCCACTGCATAAGTTAATGTTTTCTCCAGCAAGAATTCTTAAGCAGTTGCATCATGTTAGACCTCGACAGCAAAACTGAAGTGTTGCAACCTGCTGCTCTTGCATTCCTGTACAAAATGTTTAAAACACTGATTTACGATTTGTGTTATATTTCATATATGCTATGTGTGCTATTGTCTCTTGGCAATAACAGTTTATTTAAGATCATGTGAAAACTTGTCTAGACAGAAAAAAACAATTCTAAAAAAAAACTATTCGCTTGAGATCTAGAAAATAACCCAATAGTTTCAATACACATCTGTATCTGTAAGTACAATAAGTATCTGTTATGTAACATTAATACAGAAGAATATCTGAATCCATGACTGTTCATAGGGGGAAAAAACAATGAACAAAGTATTCTATAATTTTACATCTTGGTTTTACTTCACAGCTCTGTTTGCTAGAACATTGTGTAACGTACTGAATGATTATAGGATAAGTTGCTTACAAATGTATTCAACAATTAGATTTATAGAATGATTGTGTATTTAGTTAGGATAAAGGATACAGTTTCCAGCGCCTAGTCATATGCTCTCTGGTGCTCACGCAGATACACGTAGGATAATAATAATAATAATAATAATAATAATAATAATAATAATAATAATAATAATAATACACATTAACAAAAATTAATGGGTATTACTGCAAACCAAAAAGAGACATTTCTTGTCAAAACTGCACGTTGTTCCACTTTAATGACAACCTTGTATTGCATGTTGAGATGTACAGGGCATGCAGTTATGCAGAAGCATGAACGATGCTCTCTAAGGAAAAAAATAAGTTATGATAGTTAAATCCAGGCAAAAAGCATATACATCACTTACAATGCTGTAAATCCCCATTTAGCATGTTAAAATAGGACTTAAGAACAGGTCTGATGAAGGAAACAGCACATTTTATCTGTGTTGGCAAGACTTAATGTTTCACAGCTTTTTCAGAAACAATTGCAAACCAATTCTTTAATAAATGTTAAGCCTCGTGCAAACGAATCCACTATTTAATAAATATTTTATTAAAGGGTACTCGATAAGTGGCGTTAAAGTACCATACATAATTTGGGCATACAGCTCCCTCTAGTGACATTTCTTTAAAAAAAAGTTCCGTTTTAATGACTCAAAGAAAAGTGTGTATGGAGTTTAAATGTAATTGTTAACATTGTTATCGATAAAACTTTAATATTAATATTTCTGTCTGATTCTCTAAAAAAATTTAATTTTAAAATTAGTAACAGTTACATGATATGATAAATGTTCTTCATCCTAGGGCTTATTGTTGTGTTTTCCATACTATTAAAATGTCGGGCTAAACACATCATTAACTTTACATAAAAAGAAAACATTAGACGGTGCTGTTTGGGGAAAATAAAGCATCTCACACAAGTGAGGAGTGTCACACAAGTGACAACTATTTTATTACATATTTTCATGAGACAACACTGAAGATATGACACTGATACAATGTACAGTCTACAGCTTATATAACATTGTAAATGTGATATGCCCTCAAAACAATTATACACACAGTCATTAATGTCTAAACCACTGGTAACACAAGTTAACACAACCCTAAGGGAAAATGAAATTGGCCAAATTGTGCCCAATTAGCCATTTTCCCTCCTTGGTATCATGCGACTCCTTAGTGTTACAAGGTCTAAGGTGTGAATGGGGAGCAGGTGTGTTAAATTTGGTGTTATTGCTCTCACACTCTCTTATACTGGTCACTGGAAGTCTAACATGGCACCTCATGGCAAATAACACGCTCAGGATCTGAAAAAAAAAATATTGTTGCATAAAGATGGCCTAGGCTATAAGAGGCAACACCCTAAAAGTGAGCTGCTGCAAGGTATCCAAGACCAAACAGCGGTTTAACAGGACAGGTTCCAGGCAGAACAGGCCTCACCATGGTCGACCAAGTAAATGAGTGCATGTGCTCAGTGTCATATCCAGAGGTTGGCTTTTGAAAATAGACCTTAGAGTGCCTGCTAGCATTGCTGCAACAGTTAAAGGGGTGGGGGGTCAGCCTGTCAGTGCTCAGTCGATACGTCGCACAGTGTTTCAAATTGGCCTGCATCACTGTCATCCCAGATGGAAGGCTCTTCTAAAGATGATGTGTGTCTACAGTCAATCATGGTGGTGGGATTGTTATGGTTTGGGCCTGCATGAGTACTGCTGACTGTGGAGAGCTATGGTTTATTAAGGGAATCATGAATGCCAACTGTGATACTGAAACAGAGCATGATTCCCTTTCTTTGGAAACTGGGCTGTAGCCCAAACATGCCTCTAAGATGACCCCTGCCTTGCTAAAGAAACTGAGGGTAAAGGCCAAGCATGTATCCAGACCTAAGCCCTATGGAACATATGTGGGGCAGTCCCAAATGGAAGGTCAATCAGCACAAGGTCTCTATCATCCACCAGCTCCGTGATGTCATCATGGAAGAGCGAATGAGGATTCCTCCAGTGAGCTTCATGCCCAATAGTGTTAAGGCAGTGACGGAAAATAATGGTGGCCACACAATATATTGACACTTTGGGCAAAATTTGGTCATTTTCAGTTAGGGGTGTACTCACTTTTTTGCCAGCTGTTTAGACATCAATGGCTGTGTGTTGAGTTATTTTAAGGGAACAGTAAATTTGCACAAATTATACAAGCTGTAGACTGACTACTTTACATTGTCATATCTTCAGTGTTGTCCCATGAAAAGATGTGAGGGGTGTACTGTATGTCTACACATACTCCATTGATTTAAAAAGGTTTCTGCAAAAAATAATAAACTTTTTTGTTTCATGCAATAACTATAAAAATGTTGTAATTATATAAGTAAGGAACTGTGTCATTTGTTAGCATACATACATATTTTATCACTCTTTTTAGTAAGAATCCATCAAAACAAAATAGTATTTATCATAAAATTGAAAGATTGGCTACTTTCCAAACAGGCCAGGACGCATGTGTGTCCTTTTTGCTCTAGAAATAGCTCCAATGGACAAAAACTATTATGGGTAACCTTTTACCAGCTGGCAGGCGTCCAAGACCCAGAATAAAGGGCCTGTATTCATGAAATGCTGCAATGGAAAGTGCAGTTTAAGCAGCAGACTTTCCATTTGCTTTGGAGAGGATGACTGACTGCAAAGGGAACCTGAACAAATGGTGTTTAGTATTGTGAAAGTGATATCACAGCTTCCCCTCCAGACAGACCAGTGTTTCTGATTGCTGATCCATTATGTTGTAATTTGGTTACAGTGATAAAAAAGATAGTTGTGCCAAACAGTGGCAAACCTGTTTTCTAAGATCATTTGAAAGTTAACATTGTTTCCTAAAGGAGTCAGTGTATAAAGTACAAAAATGAAATGTATGATACAATTATGTAACGCCATAATCAAACAAGAGGTTTAATTTATATTGATAACTAGATCCTATAACTTTCTCTTTACATTAGAGTTTTAGGCATCCAGACTTTTATAGCCAAACCAAACAGCAGCCAATCCCAATCTCTAGCATCAGTAGTGGGCTATGCAAATAATTGTAAAAAGTGGGTGTAGCACATTCTTATTTACTGAGACATCTGAGAGGCAGTGCTTTACACTTCCAAAGCAAACACTTACACTTTTAAATGTGTTTTGGTGTTTCTTTGGGCAATAGAACCATGGATACTTGAAGAATCATCTGAAGCATGTTCTAATGGTTAATGGTACTCAAAACCTTAGATGATTTATAAGAAGAGACAAACCAGATATCTGTAGATAGACTGCTAGCTGTAACATTTCAAAGAGTTAATATTCCTGTTTGAAGCAGCATGAAATAAACTCATTTAATATGGTGGCAATGACTATACTAAAGACATCTGACATTAAATTTTAACTCTGCACTGATATGGTGAGGAAACTAGTTTGCAGAACACTGAAATGAAACCAGCACCTACTTACTTCCCTCGAAAATCCGCAACATGGACGCTGATTTACCAGGTAAGGTGAGAGGCAACTTGCATGACATTTAAGAAAGGAGTGCTAAGCCTCTTCTATAAGTCTCTTCAATTAATTAGTTTATAATAAAGGGAGGGGTATAAAGAATTAATTGAATATTGTATGATCGTGTGTGTGTGTGTGTGTGTGTGTGTGTGTGTGTGTGTGTGTGTGTGTGTGTGTGTGTGTGTGTGTGTGT
>JAUZST010027234.1:0-30245 GCA_034779995.1 Parotocinclus haroldoi | reverse complement strand
CGCTTTGTATCCGCTCTAAGTGGCGACTTGTGGCTTCTTTTTCTTATTCGCTCTCACCTTCTTTGGTCCGATTAAACAAAATTTTGGTCCGAATAAGCGAATAAAATTACACATATATAATAGTAATATAATATAATGTTTCAGTACTTTAGAATTCGGTCCGAATAAGCGACTGGTCCCATTAAATGCGGATGCTGGAACCTCAATTTCTGCCAAAGGGACCAATAAAGTTTATCCTTACCTTATTAATCGGTGCTCGATTACACCAGGTACTGTAAGGTAAAGGTTTACATATTTACCCTATGCTACACATGAACACATTTTTACCAAAAAAATAATGGGGTTTCTGGGGGGTTTTTTTTGTAACAAATCACTTTTGATAACTTTTGATGCATTTTTCTAAACCCTGTTCCTCAGAGAACTTATGACCCTTACATATGCATGTAAGCATGTAGGAGAAGAATAAATAAATAACCTCATGAGGGAATGAGGAGCAGGAAGCCTTTGGCTGAAAACGAGCAACGTTAATTAACAATGATTATAACGTATTATTATTAACTATTATTTTACATGAATGTCGTATTTGTACCTAAGCTGAAGGCCACGTGGAGGCGCTCTTCCACCAGCCACCGCAGTGCAACATATCCTGGGCTTTTGTCGTGTTAGCCACATGCGTTTGTGTGTGTTCTGTATTTTTTTCATTTTGAAATGGCCCCTATTCACGAGCAGTCTACACGTGGCTGTGCATCTTTGTATAATGAAAGATATTTGCATTCTCCTTTGCCTAGTTTGTTATCCTATGCAAATAATCTGCTCTTTGTGGCGGTGAGAACTGCATGCATTTGATGCAATACATCAATAATCAGGTGCGCAAACCTGGCTTATGTGAAACATGCAAACGTACATCTCACCCAGCCTGAAGCTTGTGTGAATACAAACTGTAATGACCCCACAGTGCTCTCCTCATAAACCGGAGACGTCCAGTCAAACAGGCTGAGAATGTACAAACCTTCAATGGAGGCTGTGAAGTAAAGCAGTAATAACGCAATAAAACGGGTCTAAGGAACATCATTCTCTAATTAAAGAAAGCAAATAGGACCAGCTAATTTAATTCTCACCTACAAACAAAACGGCACCTACGCCTTACCTATTGTGGGATGTGCACACTTTTTTTTTTTTTTAAACCTGAACAGCCCCCAAGAGAAAAACGCAACTAAATTAAGGCTCGATAAAAAAAAAAAAAGTTTCAGCTTGGCCCCCACATGCTCTGAACCTCTCAGTTGTCTAATTGTCCAGTTGTCTGTCTGCTGCTGCTCTGCTCTAGGGGCCAAATTTTAAAGAGGAAGCTCCGCCCCCTTCTCAGGATCACCAGCAGTAGACCACAAACCTACAAACACCGGCCATCCGGGCACGCGCACGTAACAATAGTAAACCATTATTTATTAAACCACGCCTATTTTGGGTGCCGTCTCATTGCTGCACCTCTAGTGCACAGGCAGATCGTTCCATTAACACGGATTCCAAAACGAAATATCCCCTATTTTTCGTGAGCAGTGTAGTCACGGCCCAATCTCTGTCTGCCCCCCCCCCCAAAAAAAAACTGCACTTGGAAATGGAATCACGCATTTAGATCAAACCCCACTGTTAAAGAACCGAGACAAGAAACCCGGATGTGAAAGTGACCTTTATTAAAAGAGCGTTGCCCTTATGAGAGTGACATCAAAAAGATCTACTGCAAGAAAACCCTTTCTGTAAAGAATGTGAAAGCACAGGCAGCTCTCAAATCTTGTTGAAAGAAAGTTCTCAGGCAATCGCAGATTAAAAAAAAAAAATACACAATAAATTAGGATATGGAGTGGAAATCTATAATACATGTCAAGTGTGAAAGAAACGAATAGAACCGTTGCACAAAGCAACACAGCTTTTTAATCGACTTACAAGCATGTTCTTGTAAAACCATCTGAATCGTTTTAAAGTGTAATTTAAGTGTAGATTTAAGTGTAGCTGCAAACCGTCCACAACAGGCCAGGAGAGGAAAACTTGGTCATTTACACAGAGGTCCACATATTTCACTTGATCAAGTTCTAGTAACATTTTTATAGCCTTCTCTAGTACAGCCGTGTGTTCTGATTCGGTGTGCACTGCGGTATTGCTTTAGTAACAGACAGAGCATATTATACTGGTCCCATGTTACAGACAGGACACATTATACATGCTCTGAAATCAATTAAATCATCAAACAAAAACAACATCAAAAACATCCCCACCCCCTAGAGGGGAAATCGGAGCGTGAGGGATGGCGTGCAGTTTTTGTATAGGAGTGTTCAGCAGAACTATTCAGGAGGAAATACCTGAAGAAAACATGGAATAACTTCGAGTCAAACGACGTTCAGAATAGAAACTAAAATACTTCATGCATATCTACAGAGAAATAAAAGAAAAATAACCAAGGGGAATACATTTATGATTTATGATATACACCGATCAGCCAAAACTGTAAAACCACAGGATGAAAAAAATAATAATAAAAATATATATATAAATATATATATTTTTTAAAAAAACAGTTGCAGATCTGCAACAGCACACGCTAAGCTGAAGGATATACTTGAGGGCAAGTGAACAATCGGTTCACGAGGCTTGTACCGAAGTACAGAATGAAGACGAACCATTCATAGTGGATATTTAATTTTCATACTTCGAAATGAAATATGCCCTAATCTTTTTGAGCAGTGTTTACAGCGTGGTTTCATGCAAACTGGACTGCTCTAGGTAGTTTCACTCGCATTTGGCATCCATCCATTGAAGAGTATCGTTCAAAGAGTTAGCCTAGTAGTAGAGTTAGCTTGGTAGCTAGGCGATTTTTGTTTTTGTTTTGGTGAAATGATGCTGCCTGGTTGCAAAAATGTCTTCTACAAAGGATGAAGATATTCCTTTGAACAATGTAAACGTCAATATTGCGCAGATCTGCAGATTCGGACAAATCTGGAGAGTTAAACTGGTTTACTTGGTGCAAAGGCCATTCGATTTAGGAGCCCCATCTCCCTACGCATCAACTTTGAACATGATTTACTTTTAACCGTGCTTTTTTTTTTATTAACATCATCCCAAACCTGAACCATATTAGCCATTATAAGCAAGTGAAATGCTTCTGTGGCTCAGAAGAAAAGGGAACAGAGGATAAAAGACGTCATGTCTGGGTTATGTTTGCCTGGGAAACCCAAGATCTAGGCATTGATACGGATACTAATTTGGTTTTAGGTTTTTGGCTGATCGGTGTCAAGTCCTTTGTTGCTTCCAATTGCTATCCTGGGCCTATCACTTCAAATACTATTTAAGACCTCAGACGAATCCTGTGTAGGACCATCAGGATGGATTGATCAATGGAAAGCTCTCCAAGGTGTTCCCCTTGCCTGATTGTCTTTGGTTTATGTACCTCACACTACAGCATTTCCCCAAGTCATCACTACGTAAGAACAATGCATATGAGGAGCGAACGACCGCTGTCAATTGTAAACAAGAAGAGACTAGAAAGGAATGGCTCAGCGGTTAATGCTTTGGACTAAACAGGAGGCTTCGAGTTCAAACCTGGGCTCTGACAAACCACTAGTGAGCAACGATCTTACCTCTGGTCTAAATGACAAAAGCAGGAGGAACAATCACAGTATTAAAATAGTACATTTGTAGCATTACTTAGCGGCTAGAGGCCGATTCTGTATTTATTGTATCAGAACAGCAGGACATGGATGTGCTCACTGCTATGCACAGGCACACTAGATATCACAAAACGAAAGGTCGGACAGTCCAGCGGCTCAGTGGTAAGAGTCAGCTGCCGGAAAAAAAAAAAAAAAAGATACTTGGGATTGTGTACTATACTGAGTGCTTAACAAAAACAAACTCATCTGCCTCAGGATGAGGAGGTTTGGAAAAACGCCACTGTAGAATTGACCGTAAAAAGTCAAACCTTTTCCAAATAACTGGTGCTTGAAGAAAACAGGAAAAAAAAATCCCAGCCCGTTTGGATTAAGACTCGAATCGTATTCTGTATTCTGTAGGGCAGCATATCTACAGAAAAAAGGTTGGTGATGAACACTGGGCCGCACATAATGTTGTATTCTTTGAACACCAGAGGGCAGAAGCAAACATCAGGATCTGGAATCTGAAGGGACGCGCAAGGATAATTTTACAGTGCTTTTCACACAGACACACACACACAGTCGCGCGTGTTAAATGTCATCTGTTTCGCGAGTTTGGAACCCCTGTCCTCCTCTAGAACAGAACGCATGGCTTCTAAACGCTCACCACATTTAAGGATCACTAACGTTGCATAAGATATGGATGTAGGTGTTTAGCTCACTAATGGCTCTCAGTGTTTATTACACCATCGATGGCTAACTCGGTTTGCTTTTCATGCTGCTGCTTCCCCTTAGACTTTTATGTTACGTGCTTATTGTATTAGCCTCAAAACATTAAGTAGTAGATACTCACGTAAATAACCAGGTGCTTGCATGGCCAAGCTACCTTACACCACGAGGCTTGGTATCAGTACTAAAGCGGGACGCGGGACTGCAAACGATCAAAGAAGTGAGAATTAAATATCTGGCCAGCCAGGTCCTAGACTCGGTCTTAGAAATTCTGCTGCCGTCGCTTCTTAGCGTCCATGGCGTCGAGGATGGGCTGTCTCTTGGCCGTGTACCGCTGTCGCAGCTCCTCGATTTCTCGCTCCATCATGGGGTCCAGAGCACTGAGGCGCATCTGAAGCTCCTCGAAGTCCAGGTTTTTCAGCTGCGCACACATATGGTCACTGAGAACAGAATTCCCCTTGACATGGCAAATCTTTGAAGTGGTACAAATGCACTTACGAAATCAAAGTCTCCATCTTGTGGTACTTTCCAGTTGTCTGGGAAAGCGGTCTTGGGCATGTGGAAGGGGTCCTGCTGGTTGTGGTTGTAATTCTCCTGAGCTTTGTTCGAGTCCTGCTTGTCAAAGTAGTCCATGAAAGAAGGACGCTGACCCTGTTGTGCTGTAGGGTTTCCTACACAACGTACATACGGGGTAAAAGAGAGCGTAACTCGCGGAGCCCAATTCGATTTGCTCACTCATACAAATTTTTACGAACTAAAACTTTGCATAGACCAACACACGCTCCCCAGCCACTTCAGTAGGTGCACCTGTTCAACTGCTTGCTGAATCGCAAAGCAGCAAAATCGGGGCATTCGGGCACGCGGACTTGGTAAAAACGGCCTGCGGAAGGTCTAATCAAGCATCAAAATGGGAGAGGAAGGCGACTTTTGATGTGCCGTGGTTCTTGGCTGCCTGGTCTAAGTATGAAGGATTATTCTGCGACAAATGTGCAGAAACGGCGCGATTCTGTCATGTCAACATGAACCAAAACTTCTAAGGAATTTTACAGCACCTTGTTGAACCCGTCACGAAGGATGTCCAATGTGTACGCGGTCACAAAGTAAACCGATTTCAGAATTATCGGGACCCTTGGAAAAAGACGATTAACCCTTAGTAACCCACTGAACTAAAACTCTTGCTTTACGTGCCTTTTTGAAGCTGATATTTTCGCTGCATCTACAGCCTCACACTTTCCATAACATTTAAACAGCATATCGAGTTCATGCTTTTGTTTACCAAGCTTATTTTGTCCTGTATCTGTGTTTATTCTCCTCTCTGGGCAGGCGAGACGAGGTCAAATTAAGCCAAAAAAAAAAAAAAAAAAAAAAACTTGCAAAAAGAGGTGTAAAAAGAAGAACGTTTGCACAAAATTTCATTATCATTTCAGGACAAAATATTATTTGTGGATATTCAACACAGGCCGAGTTCACCAGACAACCCAGCGCTAATCCGTTTTACATGAAAGTAAAATACTCACTCCTCATGGAGCCTACGTCTTCATCCTCATCTTCCTCATCGCTGTTGATGACCATAGTGCCCAGGTCCGACTCCAGCATTGTGCTTCCATGTTCGATCATGGTCTGAGCCCCATCACTCATGGTTCCCGTTGCTCTCATGGTGCCAGCGCTTTCTGAGCCAGATTTTACCATGGTGTGCGAGTCCACCTCCACCTCTTCTTCCTGCAACGCGCACGGACGTTCTCTCGGTGGTGTAAGAGATTTAACCAGCTGCAAGCAGACAAACCTGCAAATGCAATAAAGACGACCAAATTGAAAGCAAAGCCTACCGAGTTTTCGTCTTCCTCTTCCAGCTCCCGCTGCTGCTCCTGTTGTCTTTTTGCCTTCATCTCCATGGCCTCCGTTATAAGGTCCCTCAGAATGGTCACAGGCTTAGCACTGGTTATGAAGGGGTGCTAGCAGATAAACAAAGCCCAGATAAACATTCAGCAAGCTTTCGCGGAATCGTTCCACAAAAGTGCCTTGCAAGAGGTGGTCGTCACCAATTACAATGGTAACGATTGGACTGTGATTTCATTTATTGATATTTTAGACATAAGATAGACCCAGAAGACTGTCATAGTATTGTCTAAATATTATTACTAGTGGTTGACCCATAGGGGTTTTCTTTTTAAATTGATGATGCTAATATGTAGAGAGCAGGATGGCCGACGGCTGACACATAACGCCCATATTTAATTTTCGTGCCACTGGTAAAATGGATAATAATAAGTGAGAGGCAAGACCTGTTGAACTCGGACGAACAAAAGCGCTCTCTGCTTCTAATTAAAAAATAAAAAATAAACAAAAGTTTTATTGCACTTAACGACAACATTTCTCATCCGAAACCAGCTACTTTTACAAAGTAGTGCACATGACTGGAACATCTTTTTAAGACAAAAAGCAGCTCTCACGGCATCTCTTCGCTTTAGTCTCTCAGCAGTCCCAGTTTATGAGCTGCAAGTCACAATTCAGGAAATAGCGTCTTTGCTAAATTCCTGTTTGGAATATCTGCCTCACGAGCGCGGGCATGGGCAGATGCCGATTATCTCAAAACGGGACTTGTTGGCTGGCCAGTTAATCAGTCCATTAATTGTGTACCGTTAACTGTTAACTGCAAAAAGCAAGAAAACAGAAATGTACATTTTGTCAATATTGCACACCTCTGTTTGGCCATAAGGCTTTACTTACCTGTAAGAGCTGGGTAGCTGTGGCCCTCTGTTCTGGATTCTTCACTAAACATTTCTTAACAAAGTCTGTGAAGTCGTCACTCCACAGCTCTGGCTTGCGGAACGTTGGTGGAGGATTTGTTGGAATCATAAAAATGGCCTAGCGGAAAAAGGACAAATCAGTCAAAGACTAAGCCACTTATTATTATTTACCCGTAACCATACAAATGATGTGCTACATTTACCCTCATTGGATGAATGTCTGCATAAGGAGGCTTGCCCTCTGCCATTTCTATAGCGGTGATGCCAAGTGACCACATATCTGCTACACAATTGTACCCAATCTCCTGAATCACCTCGGGGGCCATCCAGAACGGCGTGCCGATCACAGTGTTCCTCTTGGCCATGGTGTCCTGCAACAGACGCATGAAAACGTCACTGATGCCATTCCCGAGTTAACGAGTAATTCATAATCTGGAAATACAACCAGTCTAAAACACTTACAGTAAGCTGTCCCGCCACTCCAAAGTCAGCTAACTTTGCATGTCCCTCAGTATTAAGAAGAATGTTTCCAGCTTTAATGTCTCTGTGGATTTTTCTCATAAAGTGCAAATATTCAAGCCCTTTCAGTGTGGATTTGAGAATGGTAGCAATCTCATCCTCTGTAAGCTGGATAAACGGGGGAAAAGTTACACCTGAATCGACACCGACATTAAAGAATTCACCATTCATTTCAATGGCCATAACATGTTGGGTTTACCGTTTTGTTACGCAACCTTATGATATCAGAAACAGAGCCAGCACCACAGTACTCCATCACAATCCACAGGTCTGTGTTTTTAAAATAACTGCCGTAGTATTTCACCACGTAGGGACTGGAGACAAGAGACAAAAAAAAATACTAACAAGAGACACTGCCACACCGACGTTAAGGCTGCCCACTACAGGGTGTAAAACGTGCTTATCTTAATTTCTGCATGCGCGAGACACGGGCCAATTGCGTACACTTTCGCTGCAACGCAAATTACCCTTATGTATCGATCCACTATTTAGCTTCTATAAGCAATATTGAATATGAACACAGTGCTCACAAAAAACAGGGGCTAATCTTTGTGCGCCGTGTACTTTAGCTCCTCACTTTTCAATGGTTCACAAACATTTGAGCACCACTGCGAGTGTGATGATGATAATGTAGATTATTACCTGTCACACTGCTGCATAATGGAGATCTCCTTGATGATCTCTTGCAGGTCAGACTCCACAGGAACCTGTTTAATAGCCACCACCTGGCCTGATTCTTTGTGGATGGCTTTAAATACGCTTCCATATGACCTGAACACACAGATTCAACAGACTTAACGGTGAATAACACAAGCAACGATTGTATTTTACGCACTGACTAAAGATTAGAAAACCCAGTTTGCTCTTATCTGGACATCTAAAAGGCTGTGGCACACCAAGCTGCACCGTAACACGTTGGACAAACTGGTCCAATGTAACGCAATCAATTAACCTAAAGTATGATTTTTGGGCTACGGGAGGAAACCGGGGCACCTGGAGTAAACCCATGCAGACACAGGGAGGACACACCAACTCCACACAGGCCATGATTCCCAAAGGAGGGTCCCAGAAAGAATCGTCACCTTTGGAACGACTTTAGACCCAAGATGCACACAGCCAAAATATTGCGTAACTATTTTTTTTGGTTGAATTACTGATGTATTTATATACAATAAACCCCAGAATAACGCCCATTCGAGAGGGAAATGTAGCAAAATTATTCTATTGGGTAATCACTCATATGTCACAGATGAGGTAGTCCAGATAAAACAAACTTTAAAGACGTTTCCATTACCCTTCTCCAAGTTTTTCCAGAACATCGAATACTTCCTCTGGCTGCTTCGTCAGACTGTCTTCACTGAGCTTCTTCAGTTTACTGTCAGAAAACACAAGAGATCTTTCTTTAACACTTTAAACAAACGATCTCACAACATTTTTGCTGACGCTCAAAGTAAAGGATAGACGCTTTCTAAAAAAAAAAAAACTAACATCCAATACTTCTGACTAGCAACTTAGCAACCACGAGTATAGATTCATCCTTGTGCTTTAACTAACAAATGGCTGTGTAACTGTTTAAAGATTTATTTAAAAAAATACAGCTCGTATGGCTGCTGATAAAAACTAGAGCATTAACTGTAAAAGCAACAGAATCCAATGTAAGCGTTTCGATGACGAGGCCTGTAAACAGTCATATGTTTGCACTTAGCATACTGAGTGCTGCTAGCTCTTACTTTCTAGGCACCGGCTGATCCATTGCGAGTAGAAATCACGAACCGAATTAATATTTGACGTTTCCGACTAATTGTAACAACTATAACTAACAAAAATTATTAGAAACCATGATCCCTTCCGACGTCCATAGAATAATTCGGTTCGCTTTTCATCGCCTTTCATTTCAACCGCAAGAGCGGCTCTGCAGTTACTATTTATAAACTGCAATATAAAAGTCCCCAAAGCAGCACAATAAAAGCGATATCCCGACCTTCGCTAAATAATTTACCGATGACCCTTTTCGTCACCGCATGCCGCAAAGTATGCAGCAGAATTTGTAATTCGTTTCACAGGCAATAAGTGTGTAATTACGATGGGTTGTTTACCCTTACATTTAGAAGATGCTCTGGATAAGAGCCATCTTAGGCACGATTCAAACAATTGAGGTTCAAGGACCATGCTCAACGGCCCAACAGTGACAGCCAGTACTGGGACTTGAGCTCTGAACCTTTTTGTAGCTTTGCAGACCGCCAGGGTCGAGTCAAGTTCGAGTCAAGACCAAGGCCAGGACACCTAAAGTCAGTCAAGACTTTTGATGGTCTAATCCACGTCAGAACCAAGAACAGGAGTGGCCGAGACCAAATATACAGCCCAAAACTATTATTAAGTATTAACTATTATTGTATTATAATCTTAGTTAAACTAAGGTGATGGGCAATTCCCTTCTTCTCTCAAACTTAATCAGAAATCACCAAATGAAAAAACGAATATAGTCAGCAACATGCACTCTATCGATGTTTATTATTCAATTTGAATTACCCTGAAAACCAAGACGAGACCAAGTCCAAATGAGTCCGAAAGAGACCCAAACCGTGCCAGGCGTGAGTATTACAACATAACCTCGGGTCAATAGCACCAGCACCCTGTTTTCATATAATGATGTTGTTAATAGTTTTGCTCTTTAAAGATTACATTATAATTATAGTGCGTTCTTCTTTGAGCATTTCTGCAAAAATCACATTAGGATGGTATTTAAAATCACTTAATACCATCTTAAATACCATCACATGAATATAAATGTTCACTTAATTACCATCCTAATTTAGCACCACTACCAGACAAACACAGTGTTTCTTCCTCCTGCCTGCAACACATAAAACACAAAAATGTTGGTACAGTAAATCATTTTCCAGTTTGTAATGCTGACATTCCTTTTTATAACACTTAAAATATGTTTTGGCACCAAAGACACAGAGCGATGAAATGTTTCAGGTGTTATTTTGTGCCTTTTTTTTAACATACAGTATCATAAGGTGTGCAGAAGTACAGGACTGTCTGTCACATGCCGAATTGAAAAAACAAAAACAAAAACACGTAACATATTCTCTGCTGGGAACAGGTCAGGCCAGTCCAGTACCCATAACCAATTCTTCCACAGCCATGATTCTTTTAATGTGAGCGACAGGAGGTTTTGCATTGTCTTTTCCGCATTAGTGATGCCATTGTGTGTGCCAACATTGTGTGAGTTACCATTGCTAAGGGTACAGACACAATCTCACACCATTTTAAGATTCATTTGTGAACGTAACTTCATATTGCAGTGCTCGTCATAGGTTTGCTAAGGCAATCCCTTGTCCATGTGATTCTACTGTATCAGCTTTTGATGGATGATACTTCTTGATGCAGTACCATGTGAGGGATCTGATATTGTGGGTGCTCAGTTTAGGCTTGTACCCTTGAATCTTTAGAGGAAGAATGGCTTTGAGGAGCAATGTTTTCAAACCTTTCCATAGCTTGATCGTTGAAATCTGCTCCTCAAAGCTTCCTGTATGTAACATCCCCTATATGAAATCACATCATTATCACGTTTCATGCTGAGATCTGGATGTTGCGTAGTAACAGGCCACTTGTCTGGTGTCACTACTGCTTTGGATTATCATTACACACAAAGTACTTTCACATGCAGCACTTACAAATGAGTAATCAGGGACAATAGTGGAAAGACAAAAATACCTGTGATTCATAAAGAGGAAACACTGAATACATTTTAAAGTATTTAGGTGAATATTTATATGTTACATTATCATTTGGGGCAGCACTGTGGCTCAGTGGGTAGCGCTGCGTCCTCTGTATACATGCCTAGTCTGAAATTAACCTTGTGTACAGACAGAACCTTGTGTGTGTGTGTGTGTGTGTCACTGAAATGGCCACTGATGCTGATAGCGACATTAAAGAAGCCAAACATTATTATTATTTGTATGGGGTGTAGATGCAAGATGCTTCATGTAGGAAGGGCCGCCAGCAGAAGGTAAGCATGTAAAAGTTTGACCAGTGCACACACAAAGGCACCAGTACCCGTCCAAACAGCCCAAACACTTACTGTGCAGTGGCAGTGTTACCAACAAACCCTTTAACTTTAGCTTACCGGCCATTACCAATGCTGATTGAGCAAAAATGTTCTGGGAAAGCGTGCATACAGTATTACATAACTATAAATTGAATTTATGAATTTGCTCATGTATTTATTTATTTCTATCAATTCGTTAGGGTAGCAAGTGCTGTATTATATTGTGTGCGTGCGTGTGTGTGTGGCTTTGTGCAGAAGATTGGGAGAGCATGTAGCATTGGATGGACAGAGAGGCACGGCGGAGTGTGTGAGCACAAGAGGGAGGGAGAAACACAGGGAGTGGGAAGCAACAAGAGACAAGCAGCATACTGCAGTCACCGCATTAGAAGGAAGGTGTAACTGACAGAAGCGCAGCTAGCAGCTTCGAAGTCAGTGACTTCGTTAAGCCCAGCTGTGGCAGCGGACACTGGCAGCACCTCACTTCTCTGGCTGGGCTTATACACAGACGAGAACTGTGTGTAGATTCATGAGTGCATATGAGGAGAGCAGTATTATGTGAGTAGGACACACTTAGCCAACTGTTTAATGAGACCATTTGTGAAGAATGAGTCTTGACCATGTGCAGGTCATGAAGGGCCAGGACACTATGGCCCATGGACCTGCGCCAGGCTCAAATGGCGACAGCAAATCCTCCTGGGATGAAAGTGAGGGCTTTCTTGATAACGTGGCCCACAACCTAAAGCCCAAATCCGTAAGTTCTTGTTATTGTTTTTTCCTCTCTCTTCACTTGTTTAGTTGCCTGTTAACCATCAGTTTCAGTCTGCCGTGGCCCAATCACTTGCCTGCTCGTGTTTTGCCCATCTGGCGAGACCTCACAGAACTTGCAGCCTGTCCGATGTTTACATTGCACGCTTGTTTCACGTGTCATCCATGAAGCTTATTTACTGTCCCATTCCCCTTTTCCTGTTCTAGTTCTCAATAATGATATGATATGCTTCGCTTCGTGTGGAGACTCGGTACTAGAAACGGATTCCAAGGCGAAGCTGTTTTGTACTCTCATGACGTTGATGAATGTATTTATTGAGGGATACGCAGGCAACGGACACAGCCTTTCCTCTTTTGGTGCCTGGTTGTTTATATCTGTTTGTGTCGGCTGTGATAAATGGGCAACAGATCAGTGAGGCACATTTCCCCGCCGGGGAGGGGGTGAGACAGAGAATACAGAACCAGTGCATGATGCAGGGCTGAGTGAGGGCTGTTAAGTAACAGAGCTAAAAGTGGAGGGATAATTCCTGCTGAGCTGCAGCAGGTGCAGATCACGGCACACAAAACGGTTCAGTAATTCTGTGTCCAGGGTTGACGGGCAAGATTGTGTAGCTTGACTGACTGTATACTGTGTAGACTGCTGTGATATACTGCAAGTGTGCAGTCATAATAGAAACATTAAACAATGTAAACAACGGATATATCTATTCATAGTAATAAACTAGTGAACGCTATTTGAATGCTTTGCTTAGCACTTTTGTGAATGGCAAAATATTTATCTGTAGCCTATTAAACTAAACAGCTGGTTGGTCTATGCTTTTCTCTTGAGATGCTTAGGATATTTTTCTGGTTTCATTACAGGTGGCCTTTCTCTGCTCTATTAATAAAGCTTAGCCCCTGTTTACATTTTGCCATCCTCCCCTTTTCTCTTAGATGGTTTGCCTGTCATATTACACTCTCGCTTTAGCCCAAGTGGGGCTGAAGATGTATAGCATATGCATATAGATGACATAATGCACTACAGTCATTTCAGGCAAATGTGTCTTTAAGGGTGTTTTTGGTGGGGACTTGAATCCTAGCCCAGAGTCTAATAGGTCACCACTAACAGGTCCCAGTGCTGAAGAGAACTAGAAACATTATCAGCTGATAACTTTTGCATCTGTAGCTGGAACTACTAGCTGCGCGTAATTAAAGAATCTCTGTTGAAAGGGCAAAGTGTTATGAATATTAGCTCAGTGCATACAGAGTACCAGGCCAACAATTCCAGTTACTAAGCATGTGTAAAACATCCTGCCCTTCAACTCGGGCTATCTGTAACTCCTTTGTAAGTTTGTCGTCCTTTATTTAGACATCCTCGATATTTAAATGCAATAGAACATACCAAATGGTAATCATTTAAAACCGTTTAAACTGTCCCATTTGGGCTGGTTAACTGAACTGAGAGCCCACAGAAACTGCAGTTAACCAGAAATATTAGCGTTTTCAAAATTCTTCTGTTTCTCCATTTATCCTCATGGTACAGAACTGTTTTTTTACATACATTTATACCTGAATTTATCGTAGAGACTGACATAAAATGTACTTTTATAAAGGGACCTGTGAGACGAGCCAGGAAGGTGGAAGGAGGCATTTTCTTTGTAAGTATTTAATAATTACAGTAGTTACAAAGGTTATATCACTTACATTAACATCCTGCTACTAAATGCATGCTGGGCTGGACTAAATGCATGGTTAACAACACTAATTAACAATCCTAGGCAGGGTAACAATACATCATAGGGCACACACACACACACACACACACTCACACACATTCGTACACATGCTAAGGGCAATTTAAAAACTCCAATTGACCAAACAGCATATCTTTGCATGGTGGGAGGAAACCGGAGTAAACCCACGCAGACACGGGAAAGACAGGCAAACTCCTCACAGAAAGGACCCAGGTCGCATTGTTTAGGTTTTTACTGCAGCAATTTAAAGTGTTTGTGATATCCATGAATGCACAGACCTCTTTGTCTGTGGCTGCAATAATACTGCGGCTAAGAATAGCTGCCTTTTGAAATGTTTTATCTGTCTAGTTGATCTAACTAAACATCGAACCTTGTTTGATAGCTCATATTTGAGATAAAAATATATTTTTCCTTTAAAAAGCACTACATACGAACATAAGCTTCAACCTGATGCGTTTATTGCTCTTTAAGACTAAGCATGTGCAATCTGCTTTCTCATGTAACAGAGGTAAACTGTTTTGACGCGTGTTGTGTGTTCATGATGGAATCTGCAGTAGCACCGAAAAGAGAACGGTGTAAACGAAAGATTCATAGATTTAGACGGGTTGATGCAGTGCAGGGAATATCTCGTTGGATCCGTGGATCATGGATTGTAAAGCATTTATTAACGATTGGCAAAACAGGGGTCATTTCATTTGGTTTTGCCAAAGAACATAGTGTGAAGGAAGTTCCAAAAATCCCAGTCTACAGGAAGTCTTTGTCAGAATTGTGGTTGAAAGACATAACTGACAGCCATGCATATTTCAGTGCTTGTAGATACAAATCGCTTCATAAAAGACTTCAGGAAGCCTTCAACGCGGACTGCGGAATGAAAATGTCACTGATCGGCTCTATCCACATTCAGGAGCAGTCACAAAAATGATAAGAAATAGTCACAGGTGATTATTTTATGCAACAGAATCTGCTGCCTCACGATGAAGAGCCAAGGCACACGAGGAATGGTGATTAAGGGACCGAGCGGGATACAGCCTATAACCATGACATGAGATAAATGGTGTTATTAGCACTTTGTTTTTGGCAACCCTAGTAAATATGTAAATAAATATGTGATGCAAAGAAGCCAGTAGTAATAAGCTAAAAGCTTTCAGTGCTTTTATTGGGGTTGATCCAATAATTACTATCAAAACACACAGCAGGAGTTAAAAGGAAAAGTAATCATGGGAAAGCCAACATCATAGCCGACATAATAGCAGGCAACATAAAATAACAACATTACGTGAGTACCGAGGACACCGGAAACTAAAAACACATGGCTTAAAACGACAAGACTATGAAAATATCTAAATGAATGCATAGGCTATATATGCTGAAAAAAAGGGATCAATGAGAAGAAAGGGGATGTTATGCATTATTTGTTGCCCTAGTTCCAACTTATTCTGTTTAAGACGAGCTGAGAGGTATTGCCAGCTCAGATTGATTAAAATTAGCAACAGTTTGTGAAATGTTTGAATGTGAAAGAGACCGTTATTCACATGTTGAAGCGTGAAAAACTGAGTGAAAAATGTAATAGTTTTAATGAACAATAAAAATGCTTTAAAAAAAAGTCCAAGTTTAGTTGCTCAAGACTCTAGTCAAGTTTCAAAGTATGCAAAAACATCCCTATGTTTAAAAAAATAAATCATTTATTTGTATTAGGTATGTGTTATAGTAAAAAAAAAAATCTTTCCACTTCTTGACAATCGAAATATGTCACTGGACTCAAATCATCTTTATTGCAGAATTGTGCACTTGGGGATCCTTTCTAATGTAATGTCATGTCAAATCTGGAGCATCTTCAGTCACTCCTTTGGCAATTCGGACCCTGATATTATGTCTATGATGCCTGCGAGGTTAACGCCAGGCAATTTGAGTTAAGCCAGAAACACTACCTCCACCAAACGCCAACAAGTATAACTGATGAATGCCCCTGTGGGATGAATGCCAGACTCGTCTCCAGTTTCTAAGAAGCATTCCTGGGGAGAGGAGCAGCAGTTTTTCACCTTGTCACAAATGCGCATGCTATATGACCTCACTATTTCACATGCCCTCAAACATTGGTTGACGCAAGTATCATGTTATGCTGTGTCATATGGCAGAATCCCTTTGCTAACTTAAGGATTCAGCTTTCTCGCTTTGGTAGCAAAACGTGACTGAAAGCTGAAACGTGACTCGCGGCACGCGTGTCGTTTTCTATAGCAGGAAGCCGATTTCACAAGTATGGAATTGAACGGGACAGTCCCATTACGCGTTTAAGCCCAACATTGTTAAAGTACATTGATGTAACCCAACGATCATAACACACTAGTTCAACCACAGGTCCTCAGCAACTGGATATGATTTCTGAACCACACTTTGCTTGCTTCATTACCTTACATTGTCGTTGCCAAGTTGTTTTCTTACACTACAGAACAAAACAAGTCAAATCCCACGCGTAGCTGATTGGTTACGAGACAAAACTCGCAAATTAAATCACGTCAAAACAAGACCCTCTGATCGGAGCTGCAGTGATGCTTGGCCCTCTGGAAGTTTCTCGCTCTACATTCAGAATTTTGGTGGGAAATGGTGGGCGGTTGTTCCAAACACTGTGCTCTTTCAGTGCAGCACACATTTTGTAGCCTTCTTCACATCCGTGCCTGCTTACGCTTCTGTCTCTGAGCTTTACATTTCTTTCCTCATGGCTTGTGTTTCGCTCTGATATGCAGTGTTTCTTTCCAGATTACATATTATCAACTTAACACAGCTGGACTCCAATCTCTCTCTCTCTCTCTCTCTCTCTCTCTCTCTCTCTCTCTCTCTCTCTCCATACCTAAGTCATTCTATGTTTTTAAATCTCCAATCTCCACTCCACAGTCATAACAGTCATATGCTTATATGACAGGATAATACGTATAGTTAATCATTTCACTTTTTTTCTCACTCAGCCAAAGCCAGAAAATGCAGTCACAATAGCTGTATCATCACGCGTGCTGTTCCGCACAGAGACAGAGCAGAAAGTGTATGAAGAGAAAGGAGTGGAGGAGTACCTCAGGTACCAAGTGGACCACGAAAATGAGCCGCTTGCTCCTGGACCTGCATTTGTATTTGTTAAGGTAACTATCAAATCTATGACACGGTAAACTTGGCATCACAGTTTTCTGGCCTTACATCCAAAAAGACCACCCCTCCCAAAGTATACCATACCTACTGTGAAGCACGGTGGTGGGAACTGGGCAGTCGCATAGTGGATCAGTGGAAAGCAACTGAACACCCAAATACTTGCGGAAAACGGCACAGTGACTTAAGGACGGAAAGACGAACGTTCTTGAGTCAGGGCATTGACTTAATTCTCACTGGCCTGAATAAAGCTATCCACTACCGTTTAGCATGAAATGGTTTTTGTTGGTTTTCTGTGGGCATTGGCAACCAGGCTACGACACGGTGAAAGAGTCACAATAGTCATGTATTGTTTTAAAAAATATTTAGATATTAACAAGTGATTCATTAATATTTTTGTGTAATCAAAACAAAATAAAATGAATCACGAGAAAAAATATTTAACCACCTCAAATTTTAATCACAACAGAACATTCTAATCGAAAGTTATAAATTATTATTGATTCATTCACTTTCTTATCCACTTGATCAGAGCTGGTGTCAAAGGGTGCAAGGCAGGAATAACCCCAGACAGGGCACCGATCCATTGTAGGGCACATACACTAACACACTCATACATACACTCACACTGCTGGGAAGCGGGTTTGGAACTAGCTAGGATTTTTATCTGGATTATTATGATTACTACAGAGTACTATAGAGTATTTATATCCTGTATAAGTACTACACAGAAGGGCCAAACAATCCTGGTCTAATCACGTCTAGTATTTTACATGTAATATTTTATATTTGACCATTTTCTATTTTTAATAACCACTTTTTGTTCAAATGGTAAGAGCTAGACGAACTATTGGCATAACTGCCGTGATGTAACAAGCAGTTTTAAAAACATGAATGTCGTAGATTCTCCGGGTGTTTCTCTCTCTTTTTTTAGGCCCTTGAGGCAGTTAATGCACGATTACGTGAGTTGTATCCAGAGAGTGAGGAGCTCTTTGATATTGTCTTAGTGACCTACAATCATGCCCATGTAGGAGTGAGGCTTATCAACACCATCAACCATCACAGTGAGTCTCCTTTCAGTTCCCCTTAATCTATTTGGTGTTCACAGAATTGTGTATATGCACTGCTCACAAAAACTAGCGGATATCGTATGAATGAGAAATGTGAAATGATTCAATAAATGACACCCAGAAAACACACATTTCAAACAGCACTGTTGCATTATGTCCATTATTTAACACTAGCCCGCTGGCTAGGCAGGCAGGCCATTAGGGCTCCAAATCAATGCCGATTTAGAGTGACCGAACGACCTACCGGAGAGCACAGAGTAATCCCATTTAAACACAGAGACTCCACACAGAAAGGACCCAGACTACTCTATATATATTTATGGTATATATATATTTCTACCTTTCAATTAACTACAGCGCCTGCATATTTTATAGGTATTTTTTTTTAATTCCGTGTTAATCTCACATCTACACACAGCCATCATTGATTGGTAAATGGTGATTCTCTTTAAATAAAACAAGCTTTTGTCACACATTTTCAGTAGTATGACCCACTGTGGTTCTTTCTGGACTTTCTATAAATATGGATCCTTTGTAAACAAAGCCCAAACCCTCAGACCTCCCAGCTGCAACTCAGATACAGAGTCTCAGCTCAGATACACTGATGGGATGTGGTATGGGAATGACCCTTGTGGCCAGCATAAATTTATTGTTTAACTGCAGGATGCAAAGTACCTAATGTTCCTGGTGTCGACCACTGGGCTTGAGAAATAATCGGAAAATAGCTTTTTAGCTTTTGAACTGAATTTTGTGACAGAGGTATAGATTGTATATATCATATTCACAACCAAATGTGTTCGCAGCAGTCTTATAAATGCTGGCCCACTGTGATCACAACATAGAAGAAGAAGTGGATATTGAAAACGAGTGAATTAAATGCTATAAAATAAAACCAGCTAGGCTATGATATAATATAATATAACCAATGGACTCATGCCTTAGCACGGGGGCTCGGTAGGCGGCACCGCTGCCTCACAGCAAGACGGTCAATCCCAGGGTGGAGCGGCCTGGGTCCCGAGTCTGCATGTCATCCCTGTGTCTGCGTGGGTTTACTCTGGGTACTCCGGTTTCCTCCCACGGTCCAAAGACATGCATGTTAGGTTAATTAGAGTCTCTAAACTGGCCCTTACTCTGTGACGCTGTCTGTGTGTGTTTGCGTGTGTGCCCTGTGATCAACTGGCAACCCGTCTAGGGTTGTTTCTGCCCTTGCATCCAGAGTTGCCGAGTGTGCACCGGCTGGCCCGTGGCCCTGTGTGTATTAGTTTAATATATAGACTGCACAGACGTATTAAATTATGTATGTAATTATACCTTGCATACAAATCCATTACAGAGCAAATAATCTATCATCACACACTGATTGAGTATTAAGCAACCACTTTGGTCTAACTTCATTAGAAGTTATATTGTAGGTCCAGCTGGCCAATCACATCTTCCTACTGAGATGTACGAAGACGTTTAACCCTTGCATCCCAAGTCAACCACTTCCCGCTCTGCCTCTGCGATCGAAGGACTTAGATGAGTCCTGATCATCTCGATGGCTAATGTACGAAATCAGTACACAAAATGCCACCCTAACACTAGCAATAACCAAGTAAATATTGGCATCAGGCATTCATAGCACCTTTCTTCTTGGCTATATTGCAGACCTACGAAATGATTCGTATACAAATGTACTTGATGGGAACGTACGTTTAATAGCCATGTTACTTAATGAACTGTAGTTTGTTTGCTGCAGTTAGCCAGCATGCCGGAATCAGTCCTAAGATGAATTAAATAACCAAATAAAATGAATGAATATTTTTCTAAAACATCAAGGAGAAGGGTAGGAAAGTCTCCCACGCTCTATTGTTCGTCTCTTGGGGATAAATATGCTCAATGCTTCTTCCTGTACCCCTCACTCAAAATAAACCAGTCAGCTGCGGAGGCAACCGGCTTTTGATTTTCACACTCCGTCGTACAATATATCTTCTGTATATCTGACTGTTCTCGGCATTTTAAGGTCTTCTCTAGTTCCCTACGGGTTATTTAATGGGAATATTTATAAACGAGGAAATGTTTTACCGGTAAAATAACTTTTTCATCATAGCCTTAATTAGTCCGCCTTGAAGAAGACACTAGTGTTTGGCTAAGGAGGTAGAACATTTCTCTAAGGTTTATGGATGAAGAGCATAGGCAACCTAAGACAGTGTATTCAGTGCTGTTATGCTGGCAAAAAAAATCTTTTTTTTCCTGGTATAAAAGCCCACTGTATATGTAACAGGCTCACTGTATGCAGGGTTAAATGTTTAAGACCAAGTTGAATTTTTAGCATCCGTAAGGAACTACACACTCGCTCTGTCTGTGCTGTGTCTGTGCTAGCCAGAAACCTGATACAGCGACATAAATCTGTCTGCATGCCACTGATTTTTAGGCCTAATGTGAAACATAAACCACATCAACCAGCGATCCCTGGCGATGACTTGTTCTGCACACTTGCTCAGGACATCAGAGTGCCATAAGCTAAACAGAAAACATGGACCTTTTTCATCACTTTCTATGAGTTATTAATATTAACGCACTAATTTCATAATATAGTCCCTTTGAAGTAGTTCTCCGGATGTGAAATCTAAAAGATTATTCTTTCATCGCTGTTCTCTCAAGCAAACTTTCTATTTTGAGTCATTTATTACTGTTTTCCAGCTTGTTTATCTCACAAGCTTAACTGATTATTGACTTAAGTCCAGTGTCGCTGTGGATTCAGTTTCACATCTGACAAACACACTCCCCGGCCAATTTCCTTCCGTACAACTTTAACCCCAAGTGAGCAGGACTTGCGCTGCATGTGCATTTTCTACTTTCTTCCAGATCTGTTCATTGAGAGGTTCTGCATGACAGGAGGCAGCAACCCCATAGGCTACCTGAAAGCATGGCACACAAACCTGTATCTGTCAGCTGACCCAAAAAAGGTGCAGGAAGCGCTGGCTGAAGGTGAGCTGTCCAGCGAGAAAACATGGTACATGCCTGAGTCAGAGAAAACAATTCACTGCGGTAGTATTTGCAGAATCAAAAGCAAAACAGGCAGAATAGATAAACAGTATTTCATAATAGGGAGTACACTCCTTACATTTACTACATTTTTGTAAATATTTTATCATATCTTTGCATGGGACGACGCTGAAGACAGGACACTTTGAAACAATGCAAATTAGTCAGTCTACAGTTTGTATAACAGTATAACAACTCAACACACAGCCATTCATGTTTAAACTGCTGGAAACAAAAGTGAGTACAAAATGGCCAAATTGTGCCCAAAGTGTTAATATTTTGTGGCCAACATTATTTTCCAGCACTGCTGCATGGAGTTCACTAGATATTCACAGGTTGCCAGGTGGAACCTCTTCCACTCCCCCATGACGACATCACGGAGGATGTTAGGGACCTGGCGCTCCTCCACCTTCTGTTTGAGAATGCCCCACAGATGCTCAACAGGGTTTAGGTCTTTAGGGCTTTAACCCCGCACCTCATTAACCTTTGCAGCAATGCTGGCAGCACACCTACGTCTGTTTTCAAAAGCCAACATCTGGATATGATGCTGAGCATGAGCACAGTTCTGAGTGGAAACTTCTGCATGGTCTTGGCCACCGTGCTGCAGCTCGCTTTCAGGGTGTTGGCAACCATCTTATAGCCTAGGCCATCATTACGTAGAGCAACAATTCTTTTTTTTCAGATCCTCAGAGAGTTCTTTGCCATGAGGTGCCATGTTGAACTTCCAGTGACCAGTATGATAGGGTGTGAGAGCGATAACTAACACACCTGCTCCCTGTTGCTCCCCAGGGAAAAGGGCTAATTAGTCACAATTAGTAAGGCTGCAAGGAGAATACCTGCTCTCCATTAAATAAGACCACTATTGGTATTCAAATGTTGAGGCCTTGTGCTGTATATGAAAAAAGAAAACCCTGCATTCAAGCATAAGACAGTCATCCCATCGGTGAAACATGGTGGCGGTAGTATAACTGTTTCGGCCTGTTGTGCTGCATTCTAATGTGCCCTCATTGATGGAACGATGAATTCTGAATTACACCAAGAAATGTGAAAGTGAAATGCCCGGACACCTGTCTGAGAACTGAAAATCAAAATAATGTGGGTGATGCAGCAAAACAAACCAACAGCTAAAGAAGAATAATGTCATTTGTTATTTTGGGGGCCTGTGTAAATCTGATTCTGTTTTAGGCCCTGCTTGTTGCAGAAATATTAGCACGTTTTAAAAGGATCGCAAACGTCTGATCACCACTGTGAATATTAAGCTATATGTTTGAAAAAATGCATCCCACAGTAGCATTAGCATCATGCCAAACATTTCTTCAACAGGCAATGTTTTCCACTCATCTTCTCATCTCATCAGTGCTACTTCTCATCAATCTTTTAATCCTATTCCTCCCAGAGTCAGCTTGGGTCAGGATCATGTTACTGGACCAGCTTTCATTGCTGCCTGCATTGGCCAGCTATACCGACCTTATGCATTTCTATTTCCACTAAAATTTAGTTTATTCACAAAGAGCCACAACACCGTAATTGTGATTGGCATATGGGCAGGCAGAGTACATAGGTTGCAGCTTTATATTTAGAGTGTAATTGGAGAACTAACTTGCCAGTGATTTCAAAATAGAGACAGCAAAGTCATAACATGATCAGCTGGTCAAGGTTATCCAGAAAGCATATTGTGACAACAGAAGTGCCATAATGAGAGGCATAGAGTATATAAGAGTGTATATAGCATAGAAGACATAGAAGCCGTCTTTTTTTGCCATTTTACAAGCCCATATGAGTATGGAAAATGTATATAAAACACACAGTTTCTTACATTTTCTTGTATTTCATTGCAGGCAGTATGAAACTGAGTTATTTCATGGTTTGTCCGGTCAAATTTATTTTGCTAATAAACATCCGTTACTAGATTCCAGGCCTGCAACACAATCCAAAAAAGCTGGGATCTTAAAGCATTAAAAGACATTTTGGCACAGAGGATACCAAGCGATTACATTTTTCAGGTGTCGCGACTTGGTCCATTCTTCCAGCAAACACGTCTTGTGCAACATACAGGGTTGTCGTTGTCAAATTTTAGGTTGCGAAATTCTCCACACATTCTCTATTGGGGACAGATCAGGATTGCAGGCAGGACAGTACCTGTAACCAGCCTTCTTTCACAACCTTGCCGTTGAACGTTTTCCCTGGAGAAAATGAAGTCTCGAAGGCAGCATATGTTGCCCTAAAACCTCAGTGTACTTTTCTGCATGAATGTTGCCATCACAGAAATGTAAATGGCCTTTGCCAAGGGTAATAAAACAGCCCCATACCATGACTTTGGGCGTCTGGCTTTTGGACATCCTGATAACAGCCTGGATGATCCTTTTCGCCTTTAGTCCGGAGCGCACAGCTTCCATTTTTTTTCTTCAGAAAAAGACCTGGAATACTGATTATTATTATTATTTTCCGTGGTGGCTGGAACCTTTTCTAATTTGGTATTGTACAATTTAAAGTAATAATTCCTTGCTATCTTTAGGGAGCTGAATATTTCTGACTGCAAGTATATATATATATATATATATATATATATACACTCTGTATTTATTTCAGTAGACTGTCTAATGTGTTAACATGTGCTGTTCTGTGCCGAATGTTCTTTATGTTTGACCTATTTGTTTTCCAGTACCCTAAGGGCTGTCACTCACCCTGTTTCACTCCGTATAAGCAGTACTGAATGTATGTTGTTTTTTTTTTGTCATCTCAGGCATTGCAGCAGCCACCATGTTTATGCCAGAGAAGCAGACAGATGTGTCGGAGACACAGCTCAGAGTGGCCTTTGATGGTGATGCTGTTCTGTTCTCAGATGAATCTGAACGCATATTTAAAGCTCAAGGCCTGGACAAGTTCTTTGAGCACGAGAAAGAAAATGAGAACACTCTACTAGATCATGTAATTTCATTCTTCAATTCAGTCAAAGTATTATTTAAACATGAAATTTATTGTGTCCGTTTGCTGCACATTTGTCGTATGCTTTTATTATACCCCGACTGTTTTGTTGCCACTGGTGAAAAACAACATGCACAGGCCAGCTATTGACCCAATGCTTCTGCATGCCAGTTGTTGTTGATATACGATGTAGGTGCACAGTTAGAATGTTTATTTCTATACACAATTTGACTGTTGTCAGTTGCCGGCTCATTATCAGTTTCAATGTTTGGAACAGTTCCGTAATAGTTTTTATCAGTTATCCGTGCTAATTCTCGGCTTTCAACCACTCCTCTCCTTTTGTCCCTTCTTGTTCTGCTCAGCACCAAATCACTAATCAATGTTTGCATGGCTGGTTTATTACAGCCCCGCATCAGGAAAGGCTATGGCAGTATGGACACTGATTTAAAAACGTTTCTTAAATTCACTTTGACTTTATACTTATTAACAAAAAATATAGCACCCAAATAGAAATGCCGGATTTCTGCAAAACTCAGCATGCAGATATGCAAACGATTACAGGTGTGGTACCAGTAATCGTACCAAATGTGTCACAGGAAACCATATAAAATCAGACTGCCTGCAATGCCTAGTCGTATCTCATCCTGCATCCAGGCTAGAGGTGGCTTAACAGGGTACAGTTCTCCCACATAAACATATCCTTTTGCGCCAATATTCTGGTCGACGTTATTTAATTTGTTAATAAGCCTCTATTCCTGCTTATTAACATCCATTCCAGAATTTCAGGCCTGCAGAAAGCATTCGGTTACCTCCCACAGTCCAAAGAAATTCTTTAGGTTAATAGATCAAGCTAAAGTGACTATAGTGTGTGAATGTGCGAGTGTTTGAGGGCAATTGTGTGAGGGCATTTGCGAAATGCTTGACATAGCTTTGCCCATGTAATCCGTCACTCGTGTGGTTACGTCAGCTATTGATAAATTGCGGTTCTTGATGCAGTGCGGTTCAGGGATCAGGGATCAAGGCCGCTCATTTTGGGCTTGCACCCTTGCCCTTTATGCACAGATTACTTGAATTGTTTAATGATATTATGCACTGTAGAGGTAAAAATATCCACACCAAAATATTGCCATGCATCGTTGACGAATGTTAACAAATTAAATGAAGGTGACTAGACAAATGGGTGAATTATCCTAGGTTCGCAGTGTCTGAAATAAAACAAAAGTCAATGGAATTGTAAGGCACACTGGGTGTTTTTTAGTTTCTTTTGTTGTTATTTTTTTCTGATTTGGGGTTGTATGGCAGCTATGCTTTCAGACTTCATTTTGGACTCAATATTGAGCTGCGCTTACAGGTGCCAGTCGTGTTATAGCCATTGAACACAGAGCGTGTTACCTATTCACCGTGCACAAGGGCCAAGTACACAGGAAACTACACTGCTCCCAAAAAAATGGGGATGTTTCATTATGGGATGTTTCATTTTGAAGTAACCCCGATCGAGCTCAGATATTTCAGTTTTCCTTCATAAAATGAACCCTAGTTGGTTTGTTTAAGGACGTCACAAATTGCCAATTATTTTGTGACCTAGATGATAGATTATATAAAATAGAATTCTATTGTTCATAGCTAGATCTCAAATAATAATTTCATACGCTCACAGAAACTTGACATTAGGTTCACAATCTAATGAATTAAAAAGCAAAGCATCTGGTTTTACCACTACTAATCACAGTCAGGGTTGCAGATGAATGCTGGATCCTACCCCATAATCCACTGGGGTGCAAGGGAGGGTACATCCTGACATCCTGAACAGGGTAACATTCTATAAACGCTCCGCCTGACCTTCACATCCAGAGTCTAATAGCAGGTGTTGACAAGCGGTTTCAGGCAGCTGTGTCTCTTTTTCGAGCCACAAGCTGACTTTATAATCAGTTCAAATAGTTTTAAGCAAGCTATGGCTTTACAGAATTATAATACATTTCCATACATGAGATGATCATGTTGTACAGATGGTATACATGTCGGTATCATTGAATCTGTATATACAGTGCATACATTTCGTCTTAATTTCTGTGCTCTCTCCATACAACTCATAGGGCCCACTGAAGGGATTTCTTGAGGCCCTGGGAAAACTCCAGAAGAAGTTTTATGCTAAGGGCCACCGATTAGACTGCCCCATTCGGACCTACTTGGTAACTGCACGAAGTGCAGCCAGCTCAGGCATCCGGGCTCTAAAGACTCTCCGTGCTTGGGGGCTGGAGACAGATGAAGCCTTGTTTCTAGCCGGAGCTCCCAAAGGCCCAATGCTGGAGAAAATACGACCCCATATCTACTTTGATGATCAGATGTTCCATATTGAAGGTGCTGTGGAGATGGGCACGATTGCTGCACATGTACCGTATGGAATTGCACAGAAGTATCCTCACAATAAGAACACCAACTCTGCCAAGAAATGACGGAAAGGAAAGAAGAGATTAGCATCTCTACTGACATGCATGCCTCACTGGCCCAGCATCAAGACTTCTGATGGAAAGATTTTTTTTTTAAAATGATAAATATGATTTTATTAGATCTCTGCTCATTGACTCTTTTCTACCGATGATTTAAGAAGAGAGTGTTTGAAAAGAAGCCTCTGTCCTTGATTTGTCATTGTTAGTCCTTTAACCGAAACACATAATGAAGTGTTGGTATTCAAGAACCTATGGAAGAAAATAATCTAAAGCATATAAAACGTTATAATACTTAGGCCCGTGCTAAAGCTCCTGTCTGTATTGTCAAATGTAAAATCATCTACCGAGTGAACATTTTCCATACCACTGCAGTGAAAAATTAAGCCACAACTGTATTGAAAAGCATGTGAACAGATATTTCCACAACATTAAAAGTAATAATTAGCACTTATTATTGCTTGATATGTACAAGTTCATGCAAAAGCGAAAGATCTGAATTTAATTCCCATGCAAAGGGGGAGCTCTAACACCAACTTAAGCAAAAGCTACAACTGCCGAATCATATAATAATATAATAATAGGATTAAATGCTTGTTTTTGGCCATTTCTGAAAGCTTTTCCCCTGAATATTAGGCTTCAGCCTTGGCACAACTATACAATTACACCCAAATTTGAAAACTCATGTCTGAAAGTAAGATGTCATATCTCCATTATCCAGTTTCTCTACTTATTTGTCTCTACACACGTTTTGTCCTAAAATGAAAAAATACGTCTAGTTTGTTTGTTCATGTGCCGCTGAATGAACATAAATCGCTATTTATGATAGGAGTACGGTTACTTCAATACTGTATTGATGCTACGCAGACACATAGAGTCACCAATGAACTTAATGTCTTTGTTATGTAGGAGGAAACAGTATATCTGGATTAAACTCGAGCCATGAATCTCTGTGGCTGTAAGGCAATGCGCTAACCACAAACGCCACCGTGAAACCCCTCCAAAAATAAGTTATGAATTACATAATTTAGTCCTTAGTAAGCAATGTCCCTCCTCTTGTAATGGATAAACGCCAGTGATATGTGATAAAGAATTGTTTTGAGAGGACATTTTTTAAGATGTGTGTATTTTGTGAGTGACTTTTAGTTTTAGCGACCCATCAGTGACAGCTTTACTTGTATCGTGATGCTGCACTACATAAACTGAACCGATAAATTACGAGACACACAGAACGTTCCACTATAAAGTCCTCCCCCAGATAAAAGTGGTAGGTCTAGTCTAATTAGCACAAAGAGAAATCATTCAGGATGCTCTTTTTTTTCTCACCAGCTCGGTACACCTGTCACTCGTTTCCAAATTGTTTTCGGGTATACTGTATTTAATATGCAGATTTCAGAGAGAGTAGAAAGAAATGGAAAGTCACAATATTCGGAACACTCCCAGAATTTACAGGAGAGGTGGGATGTCCGATGCCACGTACTAAAATGACTAAAACACTGTACGTTTAGTTCGTGATAACATGGATTTTTGTATTTCATTAGTGCTTCTGCCATGCACTTTCTCAGAATTACACTAGGTGGCAGTATTGGTATTCGGTGGGGTTGGCCACCATATTTAAACGGGCAAATTTGGCGAAAAATATATATTTTACTCATTTTTATACCCAAATAAGCCAGACTCACTGTCATAAAAAGTGAGAACCTAATCAGTAGCACAGGGCATAAGGCAGGAGCCAACCCAAGAATATGTCTGACTTTCTCAAACAGTCGTCAACGATTTCTTGTTTCAGGGGAATAAAAAATATGAGGACAGAGGTCAAATTCCCTTTGTCATCCAACACGATGTCCAAGAAGTATAAGCCAGTGAGCTCCCACCTGAGCTGGCTCAAATCTCACCAGGAATCATGGCTGCAGATTTATAAGGTATAGGTAGCACTGCCACCTCACAGCTCCAGCGTAGCCAGTTCCTTCCTGACCCTCTTCCTGTCTCGACCTGCATGTGGATGTAACCCCGTGTCTGTCATGACTATACACGAAAGCAGCATTAAATAAACAAACAATCAAACTTGGTGAATGTACATCCGTTTAAAAAAAAATCGAACTATATATGTAAGGACCAGGGATATTAAGTATTTAGTGTCAAAAAGGAATACTTGAATAGTGGATGTAAAACGTGTCAAATGAAAACGTGACTGTAATCTGCCAGCTGGGTCGTGGCTTGATCTTCTGTTTTGAATAATAATCCATGATCAGGGTATGAAAAGTGTGCAATAAGCATGACGCAGTGTTACCCAAGGGAAACATATTGTTCTTATGTTGCACCTCCTAACTGTGACACTAGGCGGCAGCAGTGCTGTTTGTACAGGACTGATTTGCTTAGGCCTGACTAGCATGCATACCTTATATGACTTCGCGAATTCCCCAAAAAGTGAAAAAATGAAATGGTCAAATATTTTCAGTTCATTGGCTGCTACTGGTCTTCCAAAGAGGGGAAGCTCATAGTCAGCACACCTTTATAAAATTTGTCACTTCATCTATTTTCTGCCATCTGTTCCTTTTCAACAAAATGGTCTTCGACCCTATCGGTCATTGTTCCAGTTTGACATAATTTCAGCATTTCCGTGTTATGGTTTAATATTATTTCATCGGTTCGTGGTTGGACAGTGCAATTCCTCAGCTGACAAACTGTTACTGTTAGTGGCAACAGTTGGAGCTACATCTGCGGGCGTGGAAAGAAGCTTCTCCTGTTTAAAAAGGCTCAAGTCTTAAACCCGTAACACAAACGGGCCAAGGACGTCTAAGCAGCCCAGCTCTGCTGGCCGCTAAGCGGACACTGGAAAAGTCCCTGGAAAAGATGGTTACTTAGTACAATAGGGTCACAGACCATTTTCTCCAAAAGGCATAGAGGGACTCAACAGAGAGTGATTGCACAGTTGGTTAGAGAGAATGAACAGAAAAACTACTGGGGGCTCGGTCTACGGCTGGGCTGCCCACTTTTGTCTATGCACTATATTTTGTATGTGTCAAATCTGTACATATTAGTCATTAATAATTAGTCATACTGGCAATGCAGACAATATTATTTGTCTGTTCCTGACGAGCCATTTCAGTGATAAACTCCAAAATCTTCAACTAACTCCGCCTAGCTGGAATCTCACAGTACGTCTTGTTCAGAGTTCAGAGTGTGTTTCCCTTTTATATCTGCGGGGGTCATCGCAGATAAAGAGCTTTAAACACATCAGCTGGTATGATCTACCACCTTAACACCTGTGTAGTAATATCCTGTTAGCCAGATTCAATTCGATTCAATTTTATTTCTATAGCGTTTTTTTTTTGAGCATCGTCTCAAAGCAGCTTTACAATATTGCGTGATCTTAAAAGGCCAGTCCCAAGTTGAGCAAGCCTAGGGCGACAGTGGCAAGGAAAAACTCCCTGAAAGTGGTAGGAAGAAACCTCGGGAGGA
>JAUZST010027223.1:0-30246 GCA_034779995.1 Parotocinclus haroldoi | reverse complement strand
CTGAGAAAGTGCGGGTGTCGTGTTGGTGAATGAGACTGTGCGCGCACAACGTGCGCAGTGGTTCCACCGTGCGCCATTCTTGAACAGAGCGAGGGAACTGCTCCGAATCATCTAGAGTGGAAACGAACCGCTATTAATTCCAGTAAGAGCTTAAAACTGATTCAGTGCTTCGTTTTATTTGCCATTATTTAAAACAGATGTATAGGGTTTAATATTTGGCGTGCTGTTTTGCAAACCCGCTAGTTAGTAAAGTGTAGGCAACTAGCATGGCTAACGTGATATAATGTGTTACGACATGAATACGTTTGTTGTTAGCTAGCAGTGGAAGCACACAGTCTGTTAGCAATTAATATTAGCAAAGGTTAATGACTATTTTATGTCGATCGAACTTTTTCACGTTTATATTGTATTGAAATGTGTGGAAAATGTTTTTTGTTGCAGGTAAAGTTCTTTAAAAGCTAACGTTAGCGCGAAGCTTGTTAGCTTCAGAAAACTCCATGGATGCCAACGTTCACTAGCTAATTGTTACAGCTTGTTTCATTCATAGCTCCTTTTGCCGAAAACTTTTTTTAATATTAACTGTAATTTTTTAAGATTTAGTTCAGTTTGCTAACAAACCACAATTTGCTTTCTGTATGACTTATTTTATTTGTGATTAAATATGTATGTTATTGGCTCTTAAAACATATTATGAATACTGATCCATGGTATAAGCACGCATAGCTTAACTAAATGGGCTCTAATATTACATACATGAGCAATTCAGCACACATTGACTTTTAGGTACACCTGCTTAGTTCTTTATTCATGTATTCGACCATTTCCACACATCAAATGTATGCATTTTGTAGTTCTCCTATATATTATTATTATTACAGATTGTAGTCCATCTGTTTCTTTACATACCATGTTAGTCCTCTACTCTGTGTGTGGACTGGTGTTTACTGGATTACAAATGAAAAGGTCCAGGCTTGAGATCTCACCTCTGCCACGTTTGGGTTTAGAGCAATTCCCTTAACCAATTACTGTAATTTTAAGACTGCTGTTTCTTTTGTTGTAAATTGCTCTGGTTAAGGGTGTCTGCTAAATGACACAAATGTAAATGTTTTCAACTGGTTTGAACCTACCACAGATTGGGTACCTTTTGGGTGGTGGATCATTCTCAGCACTGCAGAAAAGGTCAGAACCCAGTCATCTTCTAGTTCTTAATCAGTCCTCACAGAAAGCTGCATACAGGATGCAAGTAGTTGAACATTGTTTGTTGGTTGATTGTTTTCAGTCCAGCAGTGGCACGGGAGTTTAAAAACTCCAGCCACACTGCTGTGTCTGATCCATTCATACCAGTGCAACACACTCAAACATCAGTGCTGATAATGATCCACCAACCAGGTTTCCAGTGCCAATGCCCATATGACTCGAAACAGAACAGAATATTTGGGGAGGATGACTGGAAAATATTTTTGTAGAAAAATAAAAGTATTAGATCAAGTATCAATGTATTGGATACATTTTAATTCGTTATTTAGAAGTTAGCAGTAAAGTACACTGATCATCAACAGAAACAAATCAAACTAAGACATTACACCGTAAGTGCTTAACCTTTTTGAGCTACTGAGCAATACCTTTCATTCATGTCTTGTAGTAGAAGCTGCCATGGCAGCTCCCTTCCCCTTCAGAGGAGTCCCAGGAGGGTTGCCACCTGGTGTTCCTGCTCCAGCGCCGGTTCCAGATTACATGACTGAGGAGAAACTACAGGAAAAGGGTGAGCAGCTATATAGTGTTTGTTTTGACCTGGGCACTGATAGTGTCCTGTATTAGTGTTAACATTTGAAAATGTTTTGCTCATTTGGTTGTTCACTTATTTGATTAAAGCCCGGAAATGGCAACAACTACAGGCGAAGCGCTACTCGGAGAAGAGAAAATTTGGCTTTGTCGATACTCAGAAAGAAGACATGCCTCCTGAGCATGTGCGCAAAATTATCAGAGACCATGGAGACATGACCAACAGGAAGTTCCGTCATGACAAGAGGGTTTATCTTGGGTAAGTATGTGTGGCGTTTTAATCTGTTGGGAAAATATCATTATTGAAATGTTTTGGCATTTACTTATAGTTGTAGTAAATGTTTTATTATGTAGAAATTTGAGATGCACCAGAATTTCTTAACTGTTGCTTTAATGCCGTTTGAGCTGATGTTCCGTTACTCAAAAAATGGATATATGCAAATTCTCAGGAATTGGTTGATGTTAAAGACGGCTTGCTCAGGAACTTGAGAGAGATTGGTTAAAAATCGTTTTGAATTCTTTTGACTTGGATATAAACTGTCACAGTAATGTCTAAATATTATTAACGTTAAAGTCCAGTTTGAGTAGCAATATGTAACGTGATGTATCAAAAACAAAGTCAGAGTTCCCGTCTGTAATCCAAAAAATTGGATCGAAATGGAAACTAAGAACAAAAAGATTATTGGCTCAGTTAACCATTTTGGTTTCAACTAAAGTTTATATTGTTGTGGTTTGGTTTATATTGGCTAATAGGAACAGTTTGATAAATGATGACTTGCATTATGCAGTTTTGTCATGTTAATGCACATTTCTCTCGTGTGTTGTAGGGCTCTGAAATACATGCCTCATGCTGTTCTCAAATTGCTGGAGAACATGCCTATGCCCTGGGAACAGATCAGAGATGTGCCAGTGCTTTACCATATCACTGGAGCAATTTCCTTTGTCAATGAAATTCCCTGGGTCATTGAGCCTGTGTACATCTCACAATGGGGGTAAGACATCTGAAGTACATTGCATTTCTGTGGAATAGTGTAGGGTCACACAGTAGTATAAACATGTCACCTGAAGTATGCAGATCTCAGATCTCAATCAACTGTTGCTATTTCAGGAGTGACCATCCATGCTACACGGACCAAACACTACTGTCCTGTTGCAAATTTTTAGTTAATAATGTTTTTTTTCAAGCACCGACTGTAGTTTCCTGATCAGTTATTGCTCTTGTCAAATCCAGTACTATGTGGATCATGATGCGTCGTGAGAAAAGAGACAGGCGACACTTCAAACGTATGAGGTTCCCCCCCTTTGATGATGAGGAGCCGCCTTTGGATTATGCAGATAACATTCTTGACGTGGAGCCTCTGGAGGCCATTCAGATGGAGCTGGACCCTGAGGAAGACAGTTCTGTTGCAGAATGGCTGTATGAGCATCAGCCCCTAAAGGACACCACTAAGTGAGTGTGTGACAGTTACAAACATTGAATCCTGGCATGGGCCAGTCTTCATGACCTTTCTTTCTTTCTTTCTTGCAGGTTTGTCAATGGGACCACGTACAGAAAGTGGCAGTTTACCCTGCCAATGATGTCCACTCTGTACCGGTTAGCTAATCAGCTGCTGACTGATTTAGTGGATGATAATTACTTCTATTTGTTTGACCTAAAAGCCTTTTTCACGTCAAAGGCCCTGAACATGGCCATTCCAGGAGGGCCCAAATTTGAACCTCTGGTTCGAGACATCAATCTGCAGTATGTCTTTCTTATTTAACTTGTATGGTTAAATTGGCTCTCTGTTTTTTTTTCCTCTTGCTAATGGTTTGTACCTTACTACAGGGATGAAGACTGGAATGAATTTAATGACATCAACAAAATCATCATCAGACAGCCTATTAGGACAGAGTACAAGATAGCATTCCCCTACTTGTACAACAATCTTCCTCATCATGTGCATCTGACATGGTAAGAGCTTTAATACAGCTACAGTACACAAACATTAGTGTGTTAACGCCGTAGCCATGGAAACCAAAGTCAACATCATATAGTACTGCGACCAGAATCTTTACAGAGTAGCACCACTTTTCTTTCTCTGCCCACGTGTGCCTAAATAACATCATCAAGGTAATGTGTTCTAATTCATACCTTATGGGAGAAAATTCCGGTCAGGAAATGTACTCGAAACAGAAACTCTGAAAAATAACAGTAATGATTTTCAAGAATTTCCGAACTGTATAAGACTGTGTATATATAAATGAGATTCACCATTAATCTACAGAGTATAGCATAACAATGAAGAGAAGATCCACAGAAATGTGATTGTAAGCGACTGTAAGATTCTTTCCTCTTATGAGAATGGTTTATGTGCAGACCGTGACGTTAAAAAGTACATTCAAGGTACAGTTCACGTGTTCTTGGAATAAATTTGGTAGGGAATGTATGCAGGAATGCACTGTTCGAAGTTTTCTCTATTTGTGTATAATATACTTTTCACAAAAATAGTTGATATTTCATTATGAAAGATCCCCTAAATTTTGTGTAGCTTGCTGGAGTCTCAAAGAAATCTGTAAGGGGGCAAATACTTCTTCACAATACTGTGTGAATTGAGATCCTCATATCCTCACAAAAAGGGAACAGATCACTTCAGTTGTTAGTGTTTTGAACCAGATTACATTTATTCCATGCAAGAAATGGTCTCGTTCCTTAGCATAGGTATAAATTACTAGTTTTTCCCGGAAAAACAACTGTTCTGAAACTGTTGACTATGCTGTGTTCCTGTAGTAGTAGTGCTCTGGCTGCTTGAAACAGATATGTTTAATGTTGCAGTTTTTCTTCAGGCTGTGAAGCAATCTGTATTGCTAAATAAAACCTTTATTTGTTGTTTAAGCCATTTATGATTGATCTATTCACAGGTACCACACTCCTAACGTGGTTTTCATCAAGACTGAGGATCCTGATTTGCCTGCTTTCTATTTCGACCCTCTCATCAATCCCATCTCTCACAGACACTCAGTTAAAGTAAGTAACATAAATGCATATTATAATACAATGCATACATATTACAATGCACATAAAACATGAACAATCAATCAAAAACAGTTTCTTGTAAAAAGAGAGTATGTAAACATGCTTTTGGATTCTGCGTAGTAACATGAATTTTCTTGAAATGACCTAGAGCACAAACACTCATCAGTGAAAATATTAAAACCACATGGTCTGTTTAGATGTAGGTAGTAGAAGTAGGTATTCTGTCAATGTTGTCACCTCATAAACGTCATGGTTTAGAAAGCACTCTGACCCAGTCTTCTTGCCTTATTGATATATGACTTGTTAGAGTAGCTCAGGTCTCCTGACTTTCTTCTACTTACTGTGTAATATATCCAAAAAATGGTGTGCTGTTGGAATGAGATAATCAACGTTATTTGTTAACTTTGTCTGTGCATGGTTTTAAAGGTTTGGCTGATCAGTCAATGCTTAAATATTATTGTGTAATTGAAGTGGTACAGTTGACAGCAAGAGTTCATCTTAAAACATAAACAAACAATGTAATTTACCCTCTGTGATTTTGTCTCTCCATTTCAGAGCCAGGAGCCACTCCCTGATGATGATGAGGAGTTTGAACTTCCTGAGTATGTGGAGCCCTTCCTAAAGGAGACACCTTTGTATACTGACAACACAGCTAATGGAATTGCATTATTATGGGCTCCTCGTCCGTTCAACCTGCGCTCAGGAAGAACCCGGCGTGCCATTGATGTTCCCCTCATCAAAAACTGGTCAGCAATGAGCAGTAAACTTTTATGTTGCACTGCAGTCCTTTCTTCAGTCTCATAACAACAATAAGGCTGTCTCTTAAGGTTTTTCTTTTTTTTTTTTTCTTTTCTTTTTTTTTTTGGGTAGGTACCGTGAGCACTGTCCGGCGGGGCAGCCTGTGAAAGTACGGGTTTCCTACCAGAAGCTTCTAAAGTACTATGTGCTCAATGCTCTCAAACACAGACCACCTAAGGCACAGAAGAAGAGGTAAGCATCGCAGTAGTTCCACAATTTTTACACATGAATTGACTAACAAATCATCAGTTTATTATTACATTCAAGTATAAATGTGAGTTTGAAGTTGTAAGAAAGTTGCCGTAGTAAATATGTGCTTTGGTCATTTTTCTATTTCCACAGGTACCTCTTCCGTTCCTTCAAGGCCACAAAGTTCTTTCAATCTACAAAGCTGGATTGGGTGGAGGTGGGTCTCCAGGTGTGTCGTCAGGGATACAACATGCTCAACTTGCTGATTCACAGAAAGAACCTCAACTACCTGCACTTGGATTACAACTTCAATCTGAAACCTGTGAAAACCCTCACCACAAAAGTAAGTGAACTCTTGATTTTTGCGGGTTTGATCCTGACCTTGGACTTTGTGTATGGAGTTTGCAAGTGATTCAGTTTTCTTTCCTCACAGTCAGCAGTCGTTTTTAGAACTGGTTATATTGAGTGTTAGGTATAAACCAAGTGCTGATGCTTAATTTAACTGACCTGTGCACTGGTTTGGCTTCAAACTGTGTAACAGTCCTGTATGCTCACCATGGCTCTTGATGTAATGTTAATCTGGAATGTTCTGCAGAGCAAAGTGTATGTAATTTTCCAGGCTAACACACAAAATGCAGTCAAAAGCAATAGAGGAATTGCAGAATTTGCCCTGACTGGCAAACACGCTCCATATAAGTGGTCAATAAATTAATTCTCCTATTTTGCAGCAATGGCACAAAAAAAATCATTTTGCTCTAAGAAATCAAAATTGGCCATAAAGTGCACCAATCAGGTAATTGCATTTTATTTGCTCACACTGCTATTTTTTACACATTAAGGAGCGCAAGAAGTCTCGATTCGGGAATGCGTTCCACTTGTGTCGTGAGGTTCTCCGTCTGAGCAAGCTGGTTGTGGACAGTCATGTGCAGTACAGGCTGGGGAACGTTGATGCGTTTCAGGTACAGTTCACCACTTTATAAAATGAAATACTATGTTCTGTTTAGTGACCTACTTTTAAGATTTCCTTTTTATGTTTTGCAGTTAGCAGATGGACTGCAGTACATCTTTGCCCACGTTGGTCAGTTGACTGGCATGTATCGTTACAAGTACAAACTGATGAGGCAAATCAGGATGTGCAAGGACTTAAAGCATCTCATCTACTACCGGTTTAACACAGTTAGTAAAGTGTTATGTCTCTAGATCATTAACAGTGATGATCACAACGGTGGGTGCAGCATTTTTAAGGCTTCCATGTAATGCTTTTGTTACCAGGGTCCAGTCGGGAAAGGTCCGGGTTGTGGCTTCTGGGCTCCCGGATGGAGAGTGTGGTTGTTCTTCATGAGGGGAATCACGCCTTTGTTGGAGAGGTGGCTTGGCAACCTGTTGGCCAGGCAGTTCGAAGGTAATTGGCTTAATTGTTTGTTGTAATTATTCCCATTGTTCTAGATTGTTTAGTTTAGGTACTTTGCATATAGTCCCTTTAAAAAAAATAATAATATTGACCTGCAATATGAAGACACATGGACCTATACAAATACTGTACAACAGCTTGCATTTTTCTGTATTATATTTTTATATGCAAGTCTTGAAATGCTAATTTAACAAGATGAGTCTGAAGTTTGATTGTCTGAAGACAAGACTTGTATACACACATGAAACCCTTTTAATGTATAGAAAATCACACAGTAATTATAGACAAGCTATTAACATAGGAGTATGTTAATTAGAATATTGGTAATGAGAGTTCAGTACAGTATAACTCATGTGTGTAACATCATACGATGAGCATTGCAGTACAGTGTATTTTTTGGTCTTGAGCCCATTTATGGCAGCAGACAAAAACATACCATGATGAAACAGGACTGGTATGGAACATTATGGTAGGTCTAGAGTTCAAATACCAAGCTGTTCCTGTTGGGCCCTTGAGAAAGGCCCTTAAATATGAATTGTTTGAAATGTCGGATTGTATCAGTTATGTTGTGCTGGAGAAGTGTCTGCTAAATGGCTAAATCTAAATAATGTTGTTTTGAGATAGTAACCATGAGTTTTTATTTGCCTTTGTCCAGGCCGACACTCTAAGGGAGTTGCCAAGACTGTGACTAAACAGCGTGTGGAGTCTCACTTTGACCTGGAGCTGAGAGCAGCTGTCATGCACGACATTCTAGACATGATGCCTGAAGGCATCAAACAGAATAAAGCTAGGACTATTCTGCAGCACCTCAGTGAGTCCTGGAGATGCTGGAAGGCAAACATTCCCTGGAAGGTGTGTAGTCACATGGACTTCTCATTCGCTTGATTTAATCTTCTAGTACTAACAGTAATAACCCTAATGTGTCCATGTATACGTCTCAGGTCCCTGGACTTCCCACTCCTATTGAAAACATGATCCTGCGCTATGTAAAAGCCAAAGCTGATTGGTGGACCAACACGGCACATTACAACCGAGAGCGAATCAGGCGTGGAGCCACTGTGGACAAGACTGTCTGCAAGAAAAACCTTGGCCGCCTTACGCGACTCTATCTGAAGGCTGAGCAGGAAAGGCAGCACAACTACCTGAAGGTAAATCTCCGAATATTTAATCTTGTGTATTGTGCACACAGGACCAAATGAATGAATGCAGAATGTTATATTTGTGCTATTCTCTCACAGGATGGTCCGTACATCACTGCAGAAGAGGCAGTAGCTATCTACACCACCACAGTGCACTGGCTTGAAAGTCGGCGCTTCTCTCCCATTCCCTTCCCTCCTCTCTCTTACAAACATGACACCAAGTTGCTCATTTTGGCCCTGGAGAGACTCAAGGAGGCTTACAGGTAAGTGCAGTAGAGATGATTTGTAGACTATAACTGGTGTAACGTTTCTCATTTTGACTTTTTTTTAATTTTTTAAATTTTTTAAAATTAGTGTGAAGTCCAGGTTGAATCAGTCTCAGCGTGAAGAGTTGGGCCTAATCGAACAAGCGTACGACAACCCGCACGAGGCCCTTTCCAGGATCAAGCGTCACCTCCTCACCCAGAGAGCTTTCAAAGAGGTAGTTACATATACAAACAACCTCGGATAGTGTATGTTAAATAACACATAAATGACTTTTTTCAACATGGAATTTGGCATAAAGAACACTAAAGTATGAATCCATTCTGCCTCGTATCAACAGTTCATTCAGCTCATGGTGGTGTAAGGGCATGGAGGATATTTTCTTGGCACACTTTTCTTGGGCACCTTGGTACCAACTGAGCATGGTTTAATCATCACAGCCTACCATCAGTATTGTTGCTGACCATTTTCATCCCTTTTTAGGTCACAAAACCACAATCTCAAACTTGTGCCTTGAACATCACAAGTTCACTGTACTCAAATGGCCTCCAGTCACTAGAGCTTAATCCAAGAGAGCACATTTGCAGCAGTCAACACACGTGCAGCAAGTGTGTGATGCTGTTAGTCAGGCTCAAATTTTTCAGCACCTTGTTGAATCTATTTTATGAAGCATTAAGGCAGTTCTGAAGGCAAACGTGGGTTCAAACCAAGTACTATCAAGGTGTACCTAATAAAGTGGCTCATTACTGTCACAGCAAATAGTCTTGCAGTGCCCAATATAACTTGGAAACTAACTATAGCATATCAGTCTTATATAAGTAACATCCACAAGAAACCCCTTTTACAAATTGCATTTTTATATTGACTGGGTCTGCGTTTTTGTAATCTCTCCAGGTGGGCATTGAGTTCATGGACCTGTACAGCCACCTGGTGCCTGTGTATGATGTGGAGCCTCTGGAGAAGATCACAGATGCTTACCTGGACCAGTATTTGTGGTACGAAGCTGACAAGCGCAGACTGTTCCCACCCTGGATCAAACCAGCTGACACAGAACCACCACCACTGCTCGTCTACAAGTGGTGCCAAGGTGAGAGATAAAGATGGATAACAAACACTTCTGTTTGTACCAGAAGGAACACCAGTTTGTAATGTTTGTTTTGAATTTAGCCACTAGGCTGATTTTTCTGGTGTAAGGCTAAGCAATGCTCATTGTCTTTTTCAGGAATAAATAACCTGCAGGATGTTTGGGAGACCACAGAGGGAGAATGCAACGTCATGCTCGAGTCACGCTATGAGAAGATGTATGAGAAAATTGACCTGACGCTGCTCAACAGGCTGCTTCGTCTCATCGTCGATCACAACATTGCTGATTACATGACAGCCAAGAACAACGTCGTCATTAACTACAAGGTCTGCAGTCCACACTAAAATAATGAAGCAACTTTAAAGAAATCTTTCAATAATGCAAATAATGACGCATACCTTGATGTAACCATTTTATTATGTAATTATATTAAGCTAGCTATATACAGCAGCCTGAAATTAACCACTAAGAGGTGATGTGAACATCTTCCCACTGTTTGTATTCTGCTGAAGAATTTTGCGTCTTGATTTAATGTAAATTAATTGTGTTGACCTACAGATTTGTCAGATCTCAATCTAATCAAGCATCTGTGAAATGTGCTGGAGAAACGAGTTCATTTACAGATTTCTTGCTGAAACCTTATATACCACAGACCCACATTCGAAGTCCTATCGAGTTCATGAATTGACAAATCATTATTGGAAGAGCATTTTTTGTATTAATAACTACTTACTAATCTATTTTTTAAAAATGCTTCTTAGTAGACAATCTCTTCAAAATATTTGTAATTAGCGTAATGTAAACGGGTAAACACAATGCTATTATGAAAACAGTGCGAATATAATACACTTCAGTTAGCCTTCAATTTCATGCTAGCCTTTGCCATATCATTGTGTAACCCTGACTTTGTGTAAAGTACTTGAATCTAGGTGTTGGATACGTTCACTGATACCTTGAGATTTTTTTTGCTTTGCTTCCTTAACATAAATTAATTATATAAATAATTAATCTAAAAATGTATTTTACTTTTAAAAGGTGTTTTTTATTTATTTTTTTTTATTATTTTTTTTTATAGATCTCCAAACAAACCTAATGTAGATCCTTGTTGTTCACAACTTGATATGTTTGTTCTCACAGAATGTTTGATTATCTTGTTGTTATCTTACTCTAGGACATGAACCACACCAACTCGTATGGTATCATTCGGGGTCTGCAGTTTGCTTCCTTCATCGTGCAGTACTATGGACTGGTAATGGACCTGCTTGTTCTCGGTCTTCACCGTGCCAGTGAGATGGCCGGGCCTCCACAGATGCCCAATGATTTCCTCAGTTTCCAGGACAGTGCTACGGAGAGCGCTCACCCCATTCGACTGTACTGCAGATACATCGACCGCATTCACATGTTCTTTAGGTCGGTATCAGAAATGAATGGTTTGTTTTTAAACAATGTTATGGCTGGCTATTGCATTTAGTGTTCAGTGTAGAGCGCATGCATAATGAAATACATGAAGTTTAACGTATCTTGATTGCGCAGGTTTTCTGCTGATGATGCCAGGGATCTAATTCAGCGCTACCTCACTGAACATCCTGACCCCAACAATGAGAACATTGTAGGCTACAACAACAAGAAGTGCTGGCCCAGAGATGCTCGAATGAGGCTGATGAAGCATGATGTTAACTTGTAAGTACTGCTATGAGTTTTTATAATGTGCATTCTAATACACGTGTAGCTGCTTAATTATAAATTATATGTGATGGTGCTGACTTTGGTAACTCTATGATGTTTGAAGGGGTCGCGCCGTGTTCTGGGACATTAAAAATCGCCTTCCTCGATCTGTGACCACCGTGCAGTGGGAGAACAGCTTTGTGTCGGTGTACAGCAAAGACAATCCTAACCTGCTCTTCAACATGTGCGGGTTTGAGTGTCGCATTTTGCCCAAGTGCCGCACCAGCTACGAGGAGTTCACCCACAAGGACGGTGTGTGGAACCTGCAGAATGAGGTCAGAAGTCCCGAGGACTACTTTGACATTATTAGCTACTAATAAACTAATCACTTATTAAACGGATGAGTGTGTTGTCTGTAGGTGACGAAGGAAAGAACAGCCCAGTGCTTCCTGCGAGTTGACGATGAGTCCATGCAGAGGTTCCATAACAGAGTACGACAGATTCTCATGGCTTCTGGCTCTACCACCTTCACTAAGGTACGAGACCTGAAATAAAAGGGCATTTTGTACCTTGGGCAGTATATGCTGTTGAACCAAATACTGAGCATGGGCACATTTTAAACAAGTAATAAATTATTTGAATCACTTATGCCAACTACTCATTGTCATAGTCTGCAGTATGATAGTAGTTGATGTGTTTTATGTGGGAGATAAGGGCAGGTGTGAAGAAAAAAAGTGGCTTTACATTTTTTATCACTAATTTGGCAGGAAGTTTACCCTGCGCCGTTTCCCTGAGAACTACATTGATTTTATGGTTACAGCACCCAGGGTTCCTCTGCACTAAGTAAATGCCTAAAAAGGTCCTTGTACACTGTGTTCTAAACACAACAGAATTTCTCAGATCCTTTGAATCAAACGCACAACAAGCATGCTTAATGGTCTGTGTTGAATGAATGCCATTGTGAAGTGAGGGTTGCATGACATAAGCTTTGGCTGATAGATTTGTTCTTGAAGATGCATTGTTTCTATTACCATGTCTGTGTATTGGAAATGACCCTGTGTCCTGTGGGAATAGCCTTATGACCCTGACCAGAAAAAGAAGCTGGATAAGAAGTTAGTTAGCCACAGACTGTCTCTGTTTCACTTTATTTGATCACTCTTAACAGATCGTGAACAAATGGAACACCGCTCTTATTGGGCTGATGACCTACTTCCGTGAGGCTGTGGTCAACACACAGGAGTTACTGGACCTTCTGGTGAAGTGTGAAAACAAGATCCAGACCCGTATCAAGATCGGTCTGAACTCCAAAATGCCCAGTCGTTTCCCACCTGTGGTGTTCTACACCCCCAAAGAACTGGGCGGTCTGGGCATGCTGTCAATGGGACATGTGCTCATCCCTCAGTCTGACCTTAGGTGGGTCAATTAGATACTACTAGTTTAGTATTAATAAAGCTAAACTGCAAAAATCATCATGCTATATATATTATATATTATAATTATAGATAATTGAGTGGAATTGAGTGAATGAGTTTTTTTTAGATTTCTTATTTGTGTGTGTGTGTGTGTGTGTGTGTGTGTGTGTGTGTGTGTGTGTGTGTGTGTGTGTGTGTGTGTGTGAATTTTTGTTGTGCATCTGAAGGTGGTCCAAACAAACAGATGTGGGCATCACTCATTTCCGCTCTGGTATGAGTCATGAGGAGGATCAGCTGATCCCAAATCTGTATCGATACATCCAACCATGGGAGAGCGAGTTCATCGATTCTCAGAGAGTCTGGGCTGAATATGCCCTCAAAAGACAAGAGGCCATTGCTCAGAATAGGTATATTTTTCTCAGTGAGGTTGGTGTGTAAACAATTTTTGGTTTGCTAAGCTTGTGAATCTTCTTCTGTTAATAGACGCTTGACCCTTGAGGATTTGGAGGATTCATGGGACAGAGGAATTCCTCGTATTAACACCTTGTTTCAGAAAGACAGACACACTCTTGCCTACGACAAGGGCTGGCGAGTCCGAACAGATTTCAAGCAGTACCAGGTTTCCACTCCTTTCCCCAAGTTGACATGGTTGTCTTTTGTTTATGCAGGTTTTCTTGGTCTGATTTGTAACTATCCATTGCCATTTTGTATTCTCAGGTACTGAAGCAGAATCCATTCTGGTGGACTCACCAGAGGCATGACGGTAAACTCTGGAATCTCAACAACTACCGCACAGACATGATCCAAGCTCTGGGAGGCGTGGAGGGAATTTTGGAGCACACGCTCTTTAAGGGAACGTATTTCCCCACATGGGAAGGTCTCTTCTGGTGAGTGCTTTACATGTTTGAAAATTACTATACAGTTTTTAATTTCTTAAATTAAATTGTGCTGACTGTATATATGTATATACAAACAAATCAACGTAACAATTGTAATTATTTTAAAAAAAATCTAAATTTAGCGGTGCCTCATTGAGTTAGGTTGAGTGTTCTTGTTTATTTACAGCATCTAGTGCAATTGCATTTTTGAATAAGTTAGTGCTCACATGCACATATCACAGTGTTTTATTGCAGCAGACTAAAGATTCCTTTGGTTTTCATGTAAGAAAAGTGCACAAGTACACACACAGTTGTATAATTTGGTAACTTGTTTACCACCTGATTGGGAGTTCGGTCCCCTGAAGTAATGAGGTGTATAGAGATGTATATTGTAGTGTATATTCAATCCTCAGAATGTAATCACTAGTGAATAGGGAACAATTTTGGACACACCGTTTCCTCATGTTACCGCTTTTTCATGCCCACTGTGAATAGGGCCAAGTGTGCTATGTGAAACATAACTGGTTCAGAAGTTTTAATAGCTGTGTCATACATAAGATTGAAGAAATTATTACTTGCCTTGCTTAATTAGAGATAAATATCTTAAAGATTGAGCTTAATTTATTAATCTGGTTGTTTTATGGCTGTTTGTAAATATTGATGTTGAGAAACTGGGTTCTTTCATTTATTGCAGTTGTGCCAAAGAGATTTCTGTTTTACCCCCAGTATTGGGTTTTTAAAGTGGAAAAATTTTGGTTAATCCAAAATCGTTAGCTGAAAACATCTTCATATGTTTGTTTCATGTGATATTGATCATGTATATAATTCATTTTAGTGAGCAGTATTTCCTTGAATATTACAGGGAGAAGGCCAGTGGCTTTGAGGAGTCCATGAAATGGAAGAAGCTGACCAACGCTCAGAGATCTGGTCTGAACCAGATCCCCAATCGACGTTTCACCTTGTGGTGGTCTCCCACAATCAACAGAGCAAATGTACAACTACAGTCTTTGACATCGTTATTTGTTTTATCCTCTCTGTTGCTCTGGCTCATTCTCTCCTTTGCTTCTTTAGGTCTATGTTGGTTTCCAGGTGCAACTGGATTTGACCGGGATCTTCATGCATGGTAAAATTCCAACCCTTAAGATCTCTTTGATCCAGATCTTCAGAGCTCACTTGTGGCAGAAGATTCATGAGAGCATTGTCATGGATCTGTGTCAGGTTAGTATTGTGTGTGAATATACTTTGTATATTCTATATGGACATAATTATTGGGGCACAGTAATTAATCACTGAATTCATATGTTTCATTTAGTCTCATCACAGGTGTTATAAAATCAACTATATATAGCTGTACAGTCTACCTTTGTGAAAGAATGAGGTTATTCTCAAGCCATCACTGAATTTTAGTGTGCTACTGTAATAGGATACCCATGTTACAAGAAGTCATTTTGTGAAATTTCTTCATATCTAGATATTCCACGATCTGTTGTGAGCCAAATTATTGAACAGTGGCAACCAAAGCTCAGCCATGAAGATGAATTAAAATAAAAGATTGCCAGTCAGTCTCAGTCTAGGTCAGTATTAGTGTCTGACCTCAAAAATGCTCTTCTGGATGAATGGGGCAGAATGTCCCTCAGGCACCCTGAAATCTTGTAGAAAGCCTTTCCACAAGAGCAGATGCTGTTATTGCTGTTGAGGGGGAACCAACTCCATATACTTTATTTTAATAAATTAATTCAGCATGGAACGTCATGAAAACCTTTATAGGCGTCCTAATACTTTTTATCCATATATTGTGTATCGATACGAGTTAAAGTGATTGCTTCTCAATATATCTGTTAATCATTCTGTGATCTGTTTTGTTTGTAGGTGTTTGATCAGGAGCTGGATGCTTTGGAGATTGAGACAGTCCAGAAGGAAACCATCCATCCTAGGAAGTCTTACAAGATGAACTCCTCTTGTGCGGATATCCTTCTGTTTGCGTCCTACAAGTGGAACGTCTCAAGACCATCGTTGCTCGCCGACTCCAAGTATGTCTTTAATTCCAGATCTGGTTTTTGTGTTTGGTGTGGCTTTTAACAAACTTATGTTCACATAACAGTTAAACTGGAGATGAGTAACAACTTGAAGGGTTTTGTTTCAAGTAGACTTGGGCTAAGTAAATTTATAAAAATGATTATGGGCTGAAGAATTATAGAAATAAACAATATTGTAGGTTTTTATTAGTTTGAACCACACGAGACTGTTAGTATCATGACCCTTTTTTTTCCTCATAGTTGCATGTTTACCATACAACTAATTGTTTCTTGTGCCATAGGGATGTTATGGACAGCACCACCACCCAGAAGTACTGGATTGACATTCAGCTCAGATGGGGAGACTACGACTCTCATGACATTGAGAGATATGCCAGGGCCAAGTTTCTGGATTACACCACAGATAACATGAGTATCTACCCATCTCCTACAGGGGTGCTGATTGCCATTGATCTGGCTTATAATCTTCACAGGTCTGTTTCACTTGCCTGACTTACAAGCTGGTTTGATTGTCTAAGAATCAGTGTAATGTGTACGTTAATTCCTAGCACACCATGCCTTCAGGCTGCTCTGTTTAACGTCTCAGTGATCTCTTTGCAGTGCTTATGGAAACTGGTTTCCTGGCAGCAAGCCCCTGATCCAGCAGGCTATGGCTAAGATCATGAAGGCCAACCCTGCCCTGTATGTGCTGAGGGAGCGCATCCGCAAGGGTCTGCAACTATATTCCTCCGAACCCACTGAACCCTACCTGTCCTCTCAGAATTATGGAGAGCTGTTCTCTAACCAGATCATTTGGTTTGTGGATGACACTAATGTCTACCGAGTCACCATCCACAAGGTAAGGCACTGTGTGCTTGCTTTGGTTCATACATGACTTTTACTAATTTTTGCAAATGTACTAATTAACCCCATCATTTTATCACAGACCTTTGAGGGCAACTTGACCACGAAACCAATCAATGGAGCCATTTTCATATTTAATCCAAGAACCGGGCAACTATTCCTAAAGATCATTCACACATCTGTGTGGGCTGGACAGAAACGTCTGGGACAGGTAAATTCTTTCTCTTGTGCTTGTCTCTGGCTAATTGTGTGTGGTAACTTTTAATATCTACAGGTAAATGTTGTTTCACAAACATATACTCAACTTTTGTTTACTAAGACAAATGCAGCCTTAACAATTATAATATATAATAATATAAAATGTTTATGGATGTTTCAGTCATAAACATCTGGTTACGCCAACCACTAATAAACACTAATTGCTAATTGTTGTATCTTCCGTTCCTATATTCCTGCAGGTTGTGTTTGTTTAACTTTTAAGTTTAAAATCTCGTAAGCACTATTTTTATCAGTTGCATTGTAGTTAGTCACCTGCTTTTAGCTTATTTCTGAAGACCATGTTGCATATTTGTTTGGGGGGATCTAGCGAAACTGAATTTTAATGGGCTGGTCATGCGTGTTTTTCACAATAGTGTCCACCAATGTGTTATTGTCTTCTGTCAGATCAAAAGTATAAATAATTATAATCACCCATCAGTCAATCGTACCTTAAGGACTTGCATATCGTTTGCACGCTTTTTTTGGTAAAGATACCCTTTATATTTACTTTCTGAATTGACTGAATTGTGGTTGTTACATGGCGCTTACATGTATTAATTTATTTAGATTTTTTTTTTTTTAATTTAGTAGTCATGTTTTTCTTGTGCCTTTATAGCTGGCCAAGTGGAAGACTGCTGAGGAAGTGGCTGCTCTTATTCGATCACTGCCTGTTGAGGAGCAGCCCAAGCAGATCATTGTCACCAGAAAGGGCATGTTGGATCCTCTTGAGGTGCACTTGTTGGATTTCCCCAACATTGTTATCAAGGGGTCTGAGCTGCAGCTGCCCTTCCAGGCGTGTCTGAAGGTGGAGAAGTTTGGAGATCTAATTTTGAAGGCTACTGAGCCCCAGATGGTTCTCTTCAATCTGTATGATGACTGGCTGAAGACCATTTCCTCATACACTGTAAGTTGATTCATCACTACTGTAAAGCTGCTTTGAGACAGTTGTTTGACAGCTGCTTTTGAGACATTGTAAAAAGCGCTATATAAATAAAATTGAATTAAATTAAGCTTTCAGTTCGTTATTAAAATAGCTCACTTGTTGAAGAGCTGGGGATTCCGCTTGCACTATTTAAAAGTGTCCTGCTATTTCCTGCATAGGCGTTTTCACGACTGATCTTGATTCTGAGGGCCCTACATGTGAACAATGACCGTGCAAAGGTGATCCTGAAGCCTGACAAGACCACCATCACAGAGCCTCATCACATCTGGCCCACTCTGACTGATGAAGAGTGGATCAAAGTGGAGGTGCAGCTAAAAGATCTAATCCTGGCTGACTATGGCAAGAAGAACAAGTAAGAAAATTGTTGTATATTGATGTGTTTTAGAACTTGGGACTCATTTATAGTGTGACAAAGCTGATTACTAAATTATAAGCTCTTGTTAAGCTCTCCTATCGTTTTTCCTCCAGCGTGAATGTGGCTTCTCTGACGCAGTCTGAGATCAGGGATATCATTCTGGGTATGGAGATCTCAGCTCCCTCCCAGCAGAGGCAGCAGATCGCTGAGATTGAGAAGCAGACTAAAGAGCAGTCTCAGCTCACAGCCACACAGACTCGCACCGTTAACAAACACGGTGATGAAATTATCACCTCCACCACCAGCAACTATGAGACGCAGACCTTCTCCTCTAAGACAGAATGGAGAGTCAGGTAAGGCTGGACCCATGATATTACATAGTATTAGACGGTTGCTATATTTATTATTGATACACGCCACTTCATTGGGTATACCTATTTAACTGGCTAATTCACGACAGACAATCACATGGTGAAAACTAAAGGGCATGCACACATGCTCAAAAGCACCTGCAGAAACTGAAAATCAAAATAGGGAAGCGTTTAAGGCACTAAATGTGGCGTGGTTCTTAGTATTTCAGAAGTCTGCTGGTATTTTCAAACACACTCTTCTCTAGGGTTTACAGAGAACGATCCCAAAAATAAAATATCTATTGAGTGGTAGCTGTGATGGCAAAAATGCCTTGTTGATGTCAGAGGTAAGGGAGGAATGTTCAGATTGGTTTGAGCTGATATAAAAGCCACAGTAACTAAAATAACCACCCTTTGCATCGAAATAATGCAGGAGCATCTCTGAACACCAAGTAAGAGTAATGTTGCTGACCATGTCTGTACCTTTATGAACACAGTGCACCATCCACTGATGGCTACCTGAGTTTATCCCTTGATGAATTAAAACAGTTCCGATAGCAAAAGGGGTCCTACCTGGTACTAGCCAGGTGTACTTAATAAAATGGCCTCTGGTTATATAAAATAAACTAATAAAATACACTAAAAGTGAATAAATTACGCCAACGTTTACCCCAGTATTACACGATGCAGTTTTTATGTTCTGAGTTATTTTCTATTACTCCTCTTACACAAGGTAAAGGATGCACTAAAATCACTAGTCACTAGAACTTAAAAAAAATTCTGATGTTTTTCTCTTAATTTTAAAATGAGAAATTTAAATATTTTCTTAAGGTGTCATTTTAATAGCAGTTTTTGAATGTCATGCATTTAGACACTACATCGTTGTTGTCAGTTGAATTTGGAATTCCAGGTTTGGGAAATCTGAAGTTATTACCCAATAGTTCAAATGTTTTGGTCTTGTTTGGAAATATTTTAAAATGTCATTCTGTTGATGCTATGTTGTAGCTGTTAGGGATTGGGATTGGTTGAAGTGTTTAAGGTGACGGTCAGTCCTGGTACAGATTACAGATGTTTACATGTTCACTTGTTCATTTTATTCACTACGTGTGACAAATGTTTGTATGATTTTTATTTTGACATGCCTACTAGATAAATCAAAGAAATAAAATGTATTTGCACATTCTTTCTTAGCACCTCCTCCTGAACTGAGTTACTATCCATAAAGTATTAAGTCAGGAAAAATACAGTCACAAGTGTAGACACAGAACAGGGTTGAACTTTTTGGAACTGGGCTTTTGTGCTTCTGCAGGAATGGTAGCTACGGATAAGTCTTTAGGTTTGTGTTGAGTAACATCTACATGTTCATGCATGTTTCATACAGTTGGTATTAGACTTATGGGACTTGCGCTTGTACTTGTTAAATAAAAGGTTGATTTTTGGAGTTGGTCTGGAGATAGAGCTTTTAGCTCTGAGTCATTCATAATCTTAATGACCTGAGGGTATAAGCCATTTTGTAACCTGGTTTCTTTTGATTTTATATCATTTTATCACTTGCTTGAATGGGATAAATGTGAAGAGATTGCGCTGGAGTGGGTTTTCTTTAATGGTTTAGTGGTAAGTTTACATGGTGGTATTTTTCAGAATGTTAAGAAGGCTACAACATTGTCACAGCTTCAAATACTTGAGTGCATTCTCTGTATATCGGTTCACTGTACTGGTACTATTCATTGTACCTGCCACAACATGTTATCTGAAATCACATTGAATGTGAATTTGTTGCTGTGCAACGCCAGAGTAACAAAGGCTTAACAACAAAAGAATTATGACCTTCAGGACATTATTATGAACGCATTCTAGGTTGTATATGTATTGAACCAAAGACATGGTCTGACATTATGGGAAGTATACCTGTATACTCACTGTTTTCTGTCACTTTGAACAGGGCCATCTCAGCTGCTAACCTGCACTTACGAACAAACCACATCTATGTGTCTTCTGATGATATCAAAGAAACTGGATACACTTACATTCTTCCCAAGAATGTGCTCAAAAAGTTCATTTGTATCTCTGATCTGCGTGCTCAGGTGAATAATTCTTACATCCTTTGTACACTTTTTTTTGTTTGTTAGGAAGTACAGCTCATTTTGCTCTGAAGTATATAGTTTACATGTTATTGCTTTTTTTTTCTGGCATACTTGTAGATTGCAGGCTATCTGTATGGCACAAGTCCTCCAGATAACCCACAGGTGAAGGAGATTCGCTGCATTGTGATGGTGCCACAGTGGGGCACACATCAGACAGTTCATCTGCCCAGTCAACTGCCACAGCATGAATATCTCAAGGTTTGCCTAATTGTATTATCTGAAAGAAATCGAACTATACTACTATGTAATGATGTGCCAGAGTAATGTTTCCTGTCATAATAAAATTAAACTTTCTTCCACAGGAAATGGAGCCACTTGGTTGGATACATACGCAACCCAATGAATCTCCTCAGCTGTCTCCCCAGGATGTCACCACGCACGCCAAGGTCATGGCTGATAATCCAGCCTGGGATGGCGAGAAGACTATTATTATTACCTGCAGGTACTGTAGTTGCATCCTCTTTAAATGTATCTTTAGTGTTTCTAGACTTTTCCCGTAACATACTGACTAATTTGACAGTTTGTGATTTGTGTTGGAGCTTCACGCATTCTAAATCTGATGTTTAATTGTTGTTTTTCTGTTGTGTAGCTTCACTCCTGGTTCTTGTACCCTAACTGCTTACAAGCTGACTCCTAGCGGGTACGAGTGGGGCAGGCAGAACACGGACAAAGGGAACAACCCCAAGGGTTACCTACCATCCCACTATGAGAGGGTGCAAATGCTCCTCTCTGATCGTTTCCTAGGCTTCTTCATGGTGCCTGGGCAGGTCTCCTGGAACTACAATTTTATGGGTTAGTATAGGTTTACTTGTCAGCTAAAGCATACTTTTTAGATTTTCCTCTTCTAATTATTTCCCATATGTTTCATCCTAGGTGTAAGACATGACCCCAACATGAAGTATGACCTGCAGCTCGCCAACCCAAAAGAGTTCTACCACGAGGTGCACCGGCCCTCTCACTTCCTCAACTTTGCCTCTCTGCAGGAGGGTGAGATCTATAACGCTGACCGCGAGGACATGTACGCTTAGTGCGTGCTGCTGATGTCACCTAAGAGGATTAAAGCTCGCAAATCTTCTGTGCTGCAACCTGTCCTGATGTGGTGGTAGGTCGTGTCAGCTGAAGCAGTGTTTGAACCAGCTGTTTTAAGATTCTGTATACTTTTGTCATTCTTTGTCATGTTTGCTTTGTGTTTATGGACAGTGCTTAAATTTTGTGTTCCAGTAGTTGAGGGGAAACTACTTAAGTTGGCTTGCTCTTTTTCATAATCAAACACAATAAAATGTTTTTTATGAGTCACTTGTTGTAGCCCGGTAGCTGTGTTGTGCATCTTTCATGTACATGGTAGTGCGGGTCCAAATAAAGAGTAACGCTTTGAACTTTAAAGTTTCTCTTTGTAACTGTTAAAATTTGACAAACGTTTCTTTAATTGCATTTTGCAAATTTAAAACAATGCTCTGACATAGCAGATTAGTATGCTTACTTGCCAACGTAGGCTCCATTTGAAGGAGGGCCCGCCTGAAATAAATAAATGTCCTTTTGCGCATTTTCACAACATTGCTAATGACCGTCTAAATGAATTTGTTGCTGAGAACGGAATTTCAGTTACTACCAGTCTGACCAGAGACCTGATGCACAAATAATACCCTCTCTTGTGTCAGGGGACAAATTGTTTCATTTGACTGGAGTACAGTTTGACACATGATTTAACAGGTGCTCTGCCTCTGCCCAGGCTATTCTGTAAATGTCATGTGCTGACTCTCAAATCAGTGAGTCACATGGCTGAAGCCATGATTTCTGCATTTTCTCTAAGAGTAGTGTAATCTATGAAAGGTCTTCTTACATTTTACTCATGGTACCATGTGCCTGCTCTGAGGAAAAAGTGTATTTTAAGCATGTCTCCTTTTCCCTCTCCATTTCTTGTGTGTCATTAGCCAAAATATCTGGCTTGTCTTCTTCCCAAAATGCACCTTTTTGTCATCACTTCCCCAGGTCTGTGGTACACACCTACTTGACCACCTATGTGGTGGAAAAGAAAAGTCACGAGACTACACAATTTTCCTCCAAGATCCAGTTCTGAGACTTGCATGCCCCTTGTAGGAGAACTGTCTTTTTTTTGTCGTTTCCTATAACACAAATATAAATTCTTTTTCCGTTAATCGTGATCTGCTTCCAACGAATGGTGCAGTGTCTTTGTGCCCGGAAGATGTTCTGTAGCTGCATTTTCAACAGGATGAAAGCTTATGATTGCTGGACAAATGCGTCACTTGAAGCTATGGCATCCCTGACATCGACTGCAGCTTGGGTATGCGTGTATATAATGCACATAGAAGAGAAATTTTGTTTATGGGATGGTGCGTGTGCCTAGTTGCATGGCTTCATTTATGATGGTTGGCTACATTGACATTTGCTATTTAGCAAATGCCCTTATTCAGAGCGACTTACAATCAATACACTCTAATAATCCAAATAATTGTGGGTTAAGGGCCCAACTGTGGCAGAGGTGAGATTTGAACCCTGGACCTTCTGGTCCATAGCCCAGTACCTTGACCTCTAGAGTACCATAGTCACAAAACTGAGGCGGAACCATTACTTACCAGCCGTACTTCAAGCAATCTCCATGAGTATTTAAAAAAAATGATTTTATTTATGGTTTACAAAGATATGTGTAAAATAGCGGTATAGTGGTATAAAATGAATACTATTTTGTACATGCCTACCTGTGGCTCTACACAGCCAGCATAGGGGTTGTACAAGCACACCATTTAGAGAAAGGTTTGTGGACAACCTAAACATTGCATCCAAAATGTGGGTTGTTGTTTGGGGTTTGTCCCTAACCTTTGTTCTTCCGAAATGCTGTTCCAGTGAGTTTTGGATCGTGTGAGGTCGGCTTCTGATGTTAGACGATAAGCCTTATCTGCTTTTCTCTTTCAAGTGCATTTTCAAGAATGGCTGCTCAAGTTCAGGTCAAAGCTAACTGTAAGCCAGCCAAGTTCTCGACGTTGGCAAAAAAAATTCTCTTTACTGTAAGATAAGCAGGCCCAAAGTTAAGCTGACTTGTTGGAATCAGAAACTGTATGTATATATAGAATTCAGAAATATGTGCCTTATCCACATATTAGGAATGTTGATGTGTGAATGTGTTAATGAGTTCAATAATTAGAAGGATGTTCACAGACTTGTGTTTTGATAGACATTTATGCATAGTCTATTTTAACAGCCTCTAGCAAATATTTATGTTCTTAAAGCAGCTATCAATGGTTTCATTTATCACTGTGCTATGAGATGAGACAGAGTACATTTTAAATAATGTCCTTATTGAAAGTATGTTGACTTTTAGTGAACCACTGCTGCAGTTTAACTTTTTTATTATTATTATTATTGCTGGCCTTTTCTGATAGTCTTTACGACTTCTGCTGTTTCGTACATTTTACTGAAGTTGTGAGACCCAATATTTCACTGAGCAGGGAATCAAGATTTTGACATCACCAGAGTCCCGTGACTTAAGCCACGATGAACGCGTGCGAGTCTGCACACCAGTGGACGAAAAAGTGATCGGGGGAAAAAAACAAGAGTTCGTTGTGTTAGGTGTTGGTAGGCTGAGAAAAATAGCAATATTTTAATAACAGATTTTTTTCAGTCTGTAGCTGCTCGGGTCTGGAATTAAGGAGGTCCCAAAATGAGAAGAACCGTTGCTCCTGTAATATGATCTGATTATCTCTAGGTCTCCATATGGAGGTGTATCCTCAAGATCACGTCTCACAAGGTGGCATCAAATGATGATTGTTATTCATCTACGTTGTAACATGTAAAGACGGAACCTTAATCAGGGCGAAGTTAAACTGAAACCACACTGAATGGAAGTTGGAAACATGTCGGACTGACGGACTGCGTAGGAAGTGTATTGCCTGTTTTAAATCTGCGATGGAAACGATAGAGCAAAATCAAACTGTCCAAAACAACTGTATTGAGAAGACATTTGCGGCTCTAACGGTGGACGATGTGTACGATATTGCCAAGTTAATCGGTTCAGAGGTGGAGAAGCTGATCGACAGTCATGGCAAAGCCAGCGTGGAGGGTCTGGTACCGAAATTAGTGAAGGTATTGGAGCTTTTGGAAAGCTTCGCCGCCAGAAATCACGCACAGAAAAGTAAAGAAGAGGATTTACTGAGGGCATTTGAAACACTACAGCTACAGCAACAGAAATTGCGAAGTGCGAAAGAAGCAGACGAGGGCAACAATAACGCTGATATTCGGGTAAGACCTTTATAGGGTCATACACCCTTTATATTATTGAATACACATGTTTATTGCATTAATACGCAATATGTGAGCTTAGTATTATTTTGTAACTATTATAATGCTACTCTGTAGCTGAGGCTCAATCTCAAATGGCTGCCTCCTTCCTACAGTTGTGCACTAAATAGAATACAACGTGTAAAGCCAAATAAATACGGTAAGTTATGGATTAAAATTGTTTTATAAACCTGTTGAGCTCGAACGTCAGGAATTAACATCAAAACACGTTCCTAAAACTGAAAAACGGTGATTCATGACTCGACATTTTATTATAGCTACATTACGTTGTATGCACGCATAACCTCGAACTACGCATGTGCACGGGCCTGTCTCTGTCATAATGTTTCCGTTGAAAAGAAAGTTTCCATTATTAAAGAAATACCAGCGTGATACATAAGTAACATCTGTGTCACAAGCAAGACTTAAGTTACTGTGGCAACATTCAGTTGACACAAGTCAAGTCTCTTCTATATAGCAAGCAAATCTTAAGTCAAGTAGTATCGTATTATGATGCTCTTTTCGCATTTAAATTAGTCAAAAGGCAGACGTTGCACAATTTCACAATTGCTGTCTTGAGCACTCGGGTATTCACTAGCCCACCATCACAGCACCCTCTGGCTGCATCTGGGAGCTCACAGGTCTGATCCATTTCCTAAAAAGAGGGATTGGGCAGGGGAGCATCTCTGAGCACTATTAACAACTAAGACCTAACAGGGTTTTCGTTAGATGATGCTCACACAGCATTCAGAAACCTGCAGCTCATATGCTCTTACAACTGAGGAAGGGCTTTAGGGCCTAGCTCAAGCCGCAACAGTGACAGTTGACAGTCAGTGGTTGCAAATGAGATCCAAACCCATTTATTACGATTAAGAAGCAAGTGACATGTTCATGGGGTGAACAGAAGCATGCCAAACTGGTCAAGAGTGCCACATATTGACAGTAGGCTGTATGGTCACCCAGTACTGCCTAAACACATTCAAAGTGATGGGGCATGGACAGGATCAGATTGTCCAGCAGTTCTTGTTGGATCCTCTTTGTATTTTGAAATATCCCCTAATTTTGTAAGCAGTGTGTCACCATGGGGTCTTTAAAAGGTTGGTGATAATAGCCAACCAAAAGGAAAACAGTGAGAACCACTGTACAGTACAACACTTTCCTGCGTAGGCTGGGCATCTATGCAGCAGCCAGCTGAACAGAGCATCTAGGCTTCTCCAGTGGTCTAAGCATTGTTTTATTTTTCACTTTCAACTAATTATTCAATCAATTACGTGTGATATGCAATGTTATTATTGAATAAGCTTTGTGTTCTTGATTTTACGTATTTTAAGTATTTAATAAAATGCTCGCTTTAAGATACATTGAACTTAGGATAGATTTGTTGGAACGAAACGCCATTGTAAATCAGAAAGCACCTGTACAGTACAGCCTTATTAATGTATCTAATGCCTTGTACAGTGTAGATTACATGGGATTCTGCAAGAGATTAGTTCAATTAATTAATTCAATCCATTAGGGGAAAAAAGCTTAAATACTAATTTTCACCTCTGACTGAGCCTTCTGGAACATATTTACAGAAAGTACTATGATTACACTGTGTATGTTCATTATAGCATTGCTAAAACAACGGGATATCTAATCTAATTGTGGCCCTAAGACTTATTCATATTTATATTTATTTACTTATGTTTGCCTTGTGCTGACACAGTTTCCAGGTTAAGGTTCAGTTTGCCTGAACTTGTCTGTGAATTAATCTTTAAAGTCAAGAATGTACATTCAAATGGAATATAGCTAAACTGTCTAAGGTGATGTAAGCGGTCCATTACAACCCGTAAACTTTGGATGACTCTCTGACAATGTGCAAAATAACTTAAAGTCAAAGACTCACAGGTTGTGTGTTGTAGCAGGATTGGCAGCAGAAGGAGCAAAAATGGAGGCTTAAGGTTGAGGGGTTGCAGGACGAAGTGCAGCAGCTGAAAGAGGAGAACCAGGAGCTGCTGGGACGCATACAGAACTCACTATCTAAAGAAGGTGCAATAAACAATGATGATAATAATAATAATACTTTATTGATTTTTAGTTATAATGTTTTAATGTTAAAAACATAAACACAATTAAATTAATGGCTAAACACAATGAAATGCAATATCGGTTCTTACATAATGTATTTGACTTAGGCCAGGCTTTTTTGATTGCTTGTTCCTCAGACGTCCCTGCTTAAGAATCTACTGAGGAGGGAGTAAAAAAATAAAAATAAATCTTTATTTGTCAGCACTTTTCAATTTCTTGAGGACTATGTGGAATCAATACAAGGAAGGAAGAAGAAAAAAAAACATTTTTAAAATGTATATTTAACCTACAGTTAATTCAAAGTGAATCTGGAAAAAATGTAATGAACAGAAGAAAACGGTTGGCTCTCCACTGGAGGGTGGAAAAAGCTATGTATTTTTTTTTTATTTCAACCATTGGAGCTGCGGCGGATCTGAGAAAAAAAAAAAAAAAATTTTTTTGTATTCTTCAAATATGATCGCCGGCGGATTCGCTAGACAAGCAATAAAAAAGTCTAGCCTTACTAGTTATTACTAATCAATATTAATTATTGAGAGAACATATGTGTATTTTATCAATATCTCGTATCTTTTTTTATTTTAGAATCTACTATAGAAATAACTTTGACTTGGCAGAACATGAAAAGCTGAACTTTTAAGATAAATGCTTTAAGCATTTTAAAACCAAACAAAAAAAAAATCATTGTTTATTTCATAAAGAGTAATTGCGTGAAGAAAGGCTGTATTACAGAAAATTATCATTAAGATGCCATTGGTGTTCATGTGGTCGTGTGTAGCAGTACCCTAGATATCCAGAATTATAATGTACTTAGAAGCTGTAGATGGAGCTTTATTAATTTGCTTTATTATATTGTCCCCCCTTTATTGTTTTGTGATTGTATTGAGAGTCCACATTTTTTTTTTTCAGAAAAAAAAATCAGTAACGTACTTAGTAAGTTCATTTAGCAGCATGTCATGCTTTTCCCCCAGACCGTACACAGCGCCAAGAGAGGGAGGTAATGCTTAAGCTTAAAGAGGTGGTGGACAAGCAGCGTGATGAGCTCAGAGCGAAAGTGCAAGAGATATCCTGCATGTCTAAAGAGGTGGAAGCGGTATGGATTTATACGTACAAAACACACAGCTGAACACACAACTGAATATCCAACTCACCCTCCCTTAGTCATATCATATCATTTATTACTATCTCTGATCCCTGATACTGATTATGCTGTAGCCAAGGAATCATTTATTGATTGTTTGTTATGACGGCAATAAACACAAAAGACGCACAGTAAACATGCTGAACCACACCTCTGAGACAAGTCTGAACAAAAGTCAGCTTCTCTGAAATGCAAGCCACCTGAAAAGACGGTGCAATGTAGAAGATACTATATAACAGCATATATACTAACATTCCCTTTTTTAATCACATTATCTTGAAATCGATTAGTAATTATATGAACTACAATTAAATAGTAATAGATTCAGTTTTTATTCTTACTGCTATTGTCAGGATGAAGCACCTTTGTTGAACTCTTTGATGTGCCTCATGCTGCATAATCTCCTAACGTCTTCTGGCCCTTTATTGCTCCATAGACATTTGAGTAGTTGCAGTAGAGACTTGGGAGCATGTGGTTAAGCTGAACACACATAGACATTCATGTATTCATTCTTATATTCACAATATCTTCAGGGAGAGTCAAAAGACACAGGTCTCGCTTTTATTTCAGAAACAAAATGGAAATATCTGAATACTACATCAAGTAAAGGGTGAATGGGTTATTTCTGGAACGTGGCTGATATATTGTATTAATGGCAAGGTTTTTTCAAGGTGGTCATGAGGTCAAAGGAGACCAGAACTGACTCAGAAATGGATTGTTGCGATATTTGCAATATCTCTTGTGGCTCAGAAGATTTTGTTGTACGTATCAGGTTACTAAATATGGATTTGATGATGTTGTCTTTCTGTTGTCCGGGGAATACAGCTTCTGTATCAAAGATCACCAATATAACACAACATTGTTACATCCCTCATAGCCAAATTTAGAAAAACTGGAACTGTGGAAGACAAACCATTTAGTGGTCGTGTGAAGAACCGTTACCAACAAAGAAACCTCAACAACGGTTTTGACAGCCTTTGTGAAAAGTCCATGATGCAGCACGAGACATAATGTGTCTTTTGACTCTCCTTGTATATTCATTTATATTCATATTTTCAGCTGCTGGACTTACTGGTACCAGGAAACCACTTATGGAGCCGAACAAAAGACCAGTCTATACATAATGCATACGTCCTTGCATGTAGACATAAACACACATTTATGCTCACATACCCAATAAATATAGATGCACTGTACATTCCATTTATTTAAATGGATTTGTATTGCATTGTGGTTGTACTATGTTTTGTCCTACAGCTCCAGGAGCAGCTGGACCGCTTCATGAAGATGAACGGAGAGCTCAGGCATAAACAGAGCATGACACAAGCACAGCTGAAGAGTACTGTGGAGAGGAGAACAGATCTGGAGGCTGATCTGTGTGAAAAACAGAAAGAGATTGAGCGTCTCACCAAACAGCTGGAGCAGGCCAAAACAAACAGTGCTACAAACACTGCTGATAGCAGGGTAAGAACCGTGTGTACATGGGTAAAGGAACAGGTGAGAACATGTGGCTGGTTTTCATGAACAAAAGGCTAAACCTTGAAAAAGTTTTTAAAAAAAAAACTGAACTGAACCATCCATGCTTTCATTATCTTCCACTTAATCCACACAGCGATATCGAAAGGAAAATATTTGCTTTTGGTTACTAAGATTAAGGTTAGATTTAAAAATGTTTAGCTATAGTGTGCAATTGTGGTGAACCACTGTTTATTTTGTCTGTCGGTTTTGAGTGGTATATTGAGCACATGGCATGGTGATCACAGGACTTCCATTACAGTACCAAGTACCACAAATGCTATTGTTTTAGCTTTGATATAATGGAAATATACAGTGTTCCCTCGTTTATCGCGGGTGGTCCTGGAAAATCCGCGAAGTAGGGACGCTATATTTATTAAGTATTTATACACTATTTTAGCAGTAGAACTTGCAGAACATTTGGGTGGCATCGTAGAGCTTGAATGAGTTCAGTCTATAATGAAACTTTCACAAACAGCCAACACAAAACCACAGATAAAAGTAGCTGCAATAGCAACTAATAGCAATAGCAATAGCAAATAATCAAGCAACATGCTGAAGTAATCAAATGTTCTCTTTACTTTACACTCCATACATCACTCTCGTATCACGCATGCTCCGTCCGTACCGAGCTTACAGCACCTCATATCCTACACATTGAGTAGA